>JAPKID020005829.1:0-10928 GCA_026931265.2 Tropidonophis doriae | reverse complement strand
ATACAGACTCAGTCCAATCAGAGTACAGGCTGTGTTAACCCATTCATGGATGCTATCTTCCCCTTATTGAGAATTATAAAATCCTAGAATAAAACCCCCTGGAGTACAAGGAGGAAGTGGAGAGGGGAGGGAGAGATGGAGAGCCTTGCAAGGTCCTGTTACTAAGGCTTCTCTCAATAAAATATAGTTACAGTCCTGTGGAGTCTGTTTTCTGATTGCTGTAGGTTGAAGGACTGACAATTTCCTTGTTACTGACTATAAGAGCAAAAAGGACAATAGGAAAGGCTGAAGGACTCTGGGGCACAATAGGGACAGTAGGTCAGAACAGTTTATCCACTGGGCAGGATGGCAATTTTCCGTACATTGAAGCTCTGGGGCTCAATTACAAAAGTCTTTGCCAAGTCTTTTTGAACTTTGATCAACAATGTCCAGCTGTTGCAAGCTGCTCTTGCCAGAAAATCAGGAACTGCAAGGTCTTCATCCCACCCCCTTTAATTTAAAATATAAAACTCTTGAAATTGTTGCAGGAAATTAAGCCTTTATTTTTGGCCAAAAGTCCAGGTTGAAATAAGTTTTGCTAACACCTGGACAAAGACCTATAGAAAAAGCAGGTTCTTATATATCTTTCAGAGAGCAGTTTTGAACACTGAAATGCTTATCTTCACTTCTTATTGGTTACCTTGAGGACAAAGCCTTATAAGTACTTGAGGTCTTTACTTCTCCTTTTTGTCTTGGGCCATACGTGTCTCTAAGCAAACGTTAGCTGAACCTTGTAGCTTTGTGAAAACTTTTGATCTCTGTGATTAGGCACTCCTTTCCCGTTCTTTTGTAAGCAGCAATGGCCTATGTCACCTTTTAATATAGAAGTAAAAGGGGCCCTAAGAGGCCGTCTAGCCTGACCCAGTAGGTTTCACGCTTAATGTTCAAATCTCACTTTACGTCCTACTTTAAAATAGCACATTAAAATACACAAAGCCTCAACATGAACCACTTTGTTGCTGAATGTAGTTCCACCAAGTCTCAAATTGAGAATGGTATATACTAAGATTTCCATACCGACTCCTATCCCCAAAGAAACAAATGAGTTTTCTTGCAGTTTAATATAAAATGTACACAAAATGTCTGCTCATTTTAGAACCATGGGTCTTAGCATGAAATCAAGCTTTCTGGCTACTGAGTAAATAAAGGCGATCATAACAAAATAGGCAGCTTTGCACGATCTGATTAGTAAAATAAAATGTGCATCGGTGAATGTGAAGTTTTGTGTTTGCATTTGCTTTAGGGATGACGAAGAAAAGAAAAAATCCCCTTCAGATGGCAACGATGAGAAGGATAATGGAAACCAGTCCAAGTCTGTCAGTCGCATAGGCAATTCCAATAACCCCTTCCTGGATATTCCTCATGATCCCAATGCTGCCGTGTACAAAACCGGATTCCTGGCCCGAAAAATCCATGCTGATATGGATGGAAAGAAAAGTGAGTGTCTTCAGGGGGAGAAGAACAAGAGGTAACTGGGGGAGGGAGGGAGAGAAGTGGTAAATGCAGAAACTTGAATATGCACAATTGTGTGTACCGGTTTGCTTGCTACTGGAAATGTCAATAAAAGGTGTTACTAGAAAAGTAACTGGGAATCTGGCAGCCCAGAAGGAAAAGCTGAGAAAATGCCTTGTGTAAATATTTAGGAAGGTTAAAGAGAGAAAAAGCTCCAGCAACCCATCTGAGAATTGATCCAGGAGATGGAAGGGGAATCGGCACACAGCTGCAATAGCTCTTTCTCTTTTGCTAGGCTTTGCTATTATTCCCTTCCAGGCATTTCACTTGCCACAGATATGCGGGGAGACTTCTCTGTGACAGAGCTCAGAGGATGAGAATGCTCTCCTGCCTAGGATCTTCATAGTTCCAGGAGAGCCAGGTTCGTGTAGTGGTTAAGGCAGCCGTCCCCAATCTCTCTGGCTTGATGGAGCGGTGGGGTGGGGGGAAGAGGGGGATGGTTCCCTTAGAGCAGTGTTTCCTCAACCTTGGCGACTTTAAGTCCTATAGCCAGCATATTCTGGGATTCTGGGAGTTGAAGTCCATAGGACTTAAAAAGTTGCCAAGGTTGAGAAACAGTGCCTTAGAGCAGCAGGTGCAGCCCTTGGCTCGCAGCTGTGTGCCAGACCACAGCCCAGGGGTTGGGGACCTCTGCTTTAAGGCATTAAGCTCAAAACCAGGAGGAATTCTAGTTCCTCTCCTTAGCCACAAAGACAGCTGAGTGTGACCTTGGCTATCCTTTCCTCTCAGCCTTAGGAAGGAGGCAATGGGAAACCACTTCTGAAATCTTGCTGAGAAAACTGGGACTAGACCAGGAGGCAATTCTCTCCCCCCCCTAAAAAAAAACCCCTCCAAGTCCTGAAATAGGCTGAAAAGCTTTCCCATTGCTTTATTTTTTACATATTTCTGTTCATTGCAACCACTTTTGTAGTAGGTAGCTCCAATGAATACAGGGCTGGTAAATATAGTGGGGAGTGGGGAAAGGGAAAGAGAATATTAAGAATTTTTATTTTTGGAAGGGACAGATATCGTTCCCATTATGCACTGCTGCTTCTTTGGACTACCTTTCTCCTGCAGTGTTTTTTTTTAATGCTTTATTTTGATTTTTCTTGCTGTTTTCTATACTTTTGGCTTCTTCTTTTTTTTAATCTCCTTTCCCCCCCTAAATATTAGTTTCTGTTAGTCTTTTTAATTATCAAAACTAGTTTTTAGAAGAAAAGGGCCCTCCGAGAGAGGCTTTACAACCAAAAGAGCATATTATTTATGTAAGAGCTACTATATTTTAAACAGAATTTTTTGTGTGTGTGTTTGTGTTGCTTTCCTAGCTCCACGAGGAAAAAGAGGATGGAAAACCTTTTATGCTGTCCTTAAAGGAACTGTGCTTTATTTGCAGAAGGTAAAATTTTGTTTCTTTCAACTCTTCTTGGTTAAAAAGCAGAAACCTTGTTGTTTGTCCTTCTTAGGATGGCTTTGTTGAGTGGTGAACGCACCATGCCCACAAGATAACTTAGGACAATATAGTCTATCTGAGGAACTGTTGTGGCAACCAGTGGAGCTGGTAGCAGAGTTGGACAGTGAGGAGGTTGGGGAGGAACATGGGCCAGTCCTGCGGGATGAGGGAAGCTCAGATGAGGACTCTGCGTCGGAGGCAGAGAGGGAGCTAGACAGCAGTGAGGCAGAGGAACAGTTAGAGCCTGTTCCCAATCTATGCATGCGCAGAACTGCCAGAAGAGGAGAACAACTAAGAGAGCAGAGTCGACTTGAGAGTAAAGCTACACTTTGGAGGTGGTTGGCCCCTTCCATAGGAAACAAAAGAGGAGCAAATGAGAGGAGGTTTTTGCAGGAAATAATTTGTTCCTTCAGTCGTTTTGAAAGTGGAAAATTCTCTTTGCGACTATAAGAAATTCTGTGGCTTGCCCTGCATTTGGAAACTAATTATCTGGCAGCTCTCCAAGCGAGATAAAGTTCATGTTGATAAATATTCCTTTTAAGACTATTTGCCAAGCCTTGCTGACTGTGAATGAAAGGAATTCACAGTCGTGTAAATAAAAGAGGTTTTGCCAGGATCAAGACTTTGCTTCGTGATTTTTAAGGAAGCCTGGGTCACAATAGGAACTGTCTTACCTGATGGGACTAGCCTACTTCACTTGTTCCAGCAGAAGCGACATACTTTGGATCCCATCTGTCAAAGTCGTACCACTGATCTTCTGGCGATCAGAAAATTTTACTCTTTCAACTGGCCAGGGGCCACAATCAGGGTGTACTATATTGGGGATGGTTGACGGGGTAGAGAGAAGATCCCCATCTCCAGACCATCCAGCATCTTGGATTTTAGCTGTGCTGTTTAATTTTCTAATTTTATTTGTAATATCTTTTCATTTTTTTCATATTGTAAGCCACTCTTACAATGCTCTTACCATCCCACCAAAGGTGGTTCCTATTTTTTCTACTTGCATTTTTACATGCTTTCGAACTGCTAGGTTAGCAGAAGCTGGAGCATGTAACAGGAGCTCACCCGTTATATGGTGCTAGGGATTCAAACTGCCAAACTGCCAACTTTTCTGATTGACAAGCTCAGTGTCTTAGCCGCTGAGATTAGAATTGGTCTAAATTGTCAGAAGACTGACCTCTATATATTTCCATGGAAATCAGCCTTATAAGGATGACATAGCCTTCCTGATCATCTTCAAAATTATCTTTCTCTAATAATTGGTTGAATAAATATATTTAATTGTCAATATTTATATTAAAATTGTTTTTTGCTGTTTTCAAAAGCAAAAACCCAATCATGACTATTATAAAAACTGTTTTACTTTGTTAAAAAAAGTATCCTTTTCATGGGAATTTTAGAATTATGTATCTGTGAAAGGTCCAGGATTCCTCTCTTTATAATATCTCATTCAATTATAATTCCAAGATTCTCTAAAATTACAACAGTTAAATTAATCTGAGAAAAGATTCTGTTTGTATGTATGTGCATATACAAAGATAGATGGTGGTTGAAAATAAAAAATAGTTTTATGAACAAATGTCAAATATTTCTGTTCTAAAGAAAATGTATAAAGATTAATATAGAGATTGAAGTATATACCCTATTTCCCTGAAAATAAGACCTTCCTGGATAATAAACCCAATCGGGCTATTGAGCGCATGCTCTAAAATAAGCCCTCTCCCGAAAATATTGCAACACAGCAGCAGCCATGAGGTGACCACGCTCACTGCCTCTTGCACCTCAAAAATAATAAGATCTCCCCGAAAATAAGGCCAGGCACTTATTTCGGGGTTCAAAAGAAAATAAGACCCTGTCTTATTTTTGGGAAAACACGGTGGAAAATATCTTTTCACTTTAGAAGATAATCTCTACTTGTGCTTATAATTAAAAATGACCAGATGATATTAATCATTCCTTTCACTTTTTTATTTCAGTATTAACAGCGATGACATTCTTCTTTTAAGAGACAGGGTGTGTTGGCTATGAGTTATGTTGCTGATGTTATGTCTTAGCTAATTCCAAAGTCAAACATTGCAAAAGCTGTTTTTCAAATACTGCAGGTTTTTAAAAACAAAAAAAATAGGTTTTTTTTTGCTAGTAAACTTGATTTATTTTTAACAGAGCTCTTTAAGGACATGTGAAACTTTGAAAAAATAATCACCTAGAATTTTAAAATGTGCAAGATTTTTGTCATGATTCCACAATTGTTATTTGACTTCTTTATTCTTCCTGAAAAACAGCTCCATTTTATAAATTGCTTGCTTTTATTTTTGTATCAATGGTAATCTATTTTAAGGTAGGGTTTCCAGCAATGGACAGTGAGCTAAGAAACAGCCTTCCCAACATTTTTGCTTCCTGCAAATATGGAGAATGGTAGAATCTGCCACTATATTTCTCCTCCCAATAATGGAAGCTTACTTAACTATAGATTCCTTTGATAATAATGTATAAAAATCTCTCCTTAGCAAACCTATCTAGCTACAACTCTGCTTACAATATAAAATATCAACAAGAATATTGCTTTGTCTTGACTTTGCCCTGTGACCTTGGTTCTACTTGCTTCTGGATAATATCTAGTGCTCTCCCCTTAGAGACTAAAATCAAAACATTATTAATTGTAGTATCTTGAAAAACAATGATTCTAATATGCCCCTTTTCCTGGGGAAAAAATATCTTGCTGAAAAGAAAAATGCATTGAAGAAAAGGATACAAAGGAGTCTTCAAATGCCACATGGAATGTCATAAAGTTAGCTTTGAAATTCAGTTTTTACCTGGGAAAAATCAGAAAATGGAGGAGAAGCTAGAAAAAGAGAGGACACTTATGACTGGTCATCAGTCATAAGAAATATTTTTAAATTACACCAAAGAGAGAGAGAGATGGTATAAGTGAAGCCAACAATAAACATGAAGCAAACATTTATGTGAACCAACCTAAAAATGGGAGAATTGAGGAATGGAAAGGCTCTTAAATGGGGTGATTAAATACAATTTAGCATTGTGCACTAGATTCTGCAACCAATTTGTGAGACAAGGAATGGATTATTGAAACATACTCTCTGTATTCCTTCCATTTTTCAATTCTAGAAATTTTAAATGGCAAAGGAGAAAAATATAAAACAGGATAAGAATATGCATTTCTTGAATAGCATAGCTCAGAAATGGAGGAAACACAAAGATAACACAATAGGTACCATAATATATCAAAAAACTGGCTTTCAATATTCTGTTCTATTTGCCCAGCAATTTCTTCACTAGTGATATTGAAAATTAATAGAGATAACCTTGATTCTTAACGATTGGAACGTTAATTATTGAAAATAGTTACAATGAATGGGAAAGATGGAAGTAAACCATGGCATCCTACTTATGTTATAGTGAGTAGAGCAAGTGTATGTTCAGACAGTATATTAGTGAGGATGTCCTTGGGAATATTAGTATTCCTTGCAAATAGCAATTCCATTGATCTAAGTCAGGGTCCCTCATAATGGTCAATATTGACCCCCACAATGGTCAGTATTGACCCCCAAAAGTCAATTGGACTATTAAAAATAATAATAAATGATTGGAGGTCAATATATTGTAAAAATTGATTGGGATCAATTTATCTTTGGGATTTCTGTCTCCACACCAATCCCTAATCCTGAAGATGAGGTAGCTAGTGATGAGACAATATTACAATAGTGTTGGTCGGCCAGCTACCAGTGAGAGTAACCTTGAATTATCTAATTGATAACACTATTCAGTTACAGTAATATTTATAAGTTATTTTCATATAATGTTTCTGGCTTGGTAAATATGAAATTTCATGAAGGGGTCAATGAGCTGAAGAGTTTTGGGACCACTGCTTTTTAAGGTGAAAAACCACACGACTGAAATGCCATGCAATAACATTTGTGGAAAACTGTATCTGAGGGACAGGTTTGGGCCCTTTTCAGCCTGTCAGATTTTTCTGAACTAGAGTTTTCAGCTAGCCAGATAGCTAAGGATACATGATATTAGACGTTTTTATACAGCATAATATGAAGAAATACAGGTCCCCATTCCTGTTTACCACCTTATACTTACTGTATGTGAAATCCTCTTTGTAGGAGAGTTAATATGTTACAAATCTGTTAATGGTCCCTGAGTTTCAGTGCTGAAGCAGTTAAAAATATAGAACTCCATTTATTCTGTTCGATAATGAAGGTTAATGTTAAGGGTACAATGGTACAAGATAAGACTTTAAAATCAACCTTGGCCTACATGTTGTGCACACACTGAAAGAACTACTAAAACTTATTTCTCTTAATTATTCTGTTGTTAAATTAAATTCTTTGTTTAAAAGCATTGTATGGAATTTCATAGATAAGGTTAGAGTTGTCAAACATCTGGGGTTTCTGGTGAAATCTAATGTTTGCTACAGTTTGACTTTCTGATTTCGTAATACATACCTGCATATCAGTGGTGGGATTCAAAAATTTTTATTATCGGTTCTGTGGGTGTAGCTTGGTGGGCGCGGCTTGGCTTGGTGGGCGCAGCTTGGGGTGTGGCAGGAGAAGGATACTGTAAAATCTCCACTCTCTCCGCACTCCAGGGAAAGATTACTGCAAAATCCCCATTTCCTCCCAATCAGCTGGGATTCAGGAGGCAGAGAATAGATGGGGGTGGGGCCAGTCAGAGGTGGTATTTACCAGTTCTCCGAATTGCTCAAAATTTCCGCTACCAGTTCTCCAGAACTGGTCAAAACCTGCTGAATACCACCTCTGTTGGATATACATATTACATGTATTTGCATATTACATGTGTACATACGCACATGCACACACACACACACACACACACACACTGTATAGGGTCAATATACAAGATGCTTTAGAGAATACTTGTGCCATTTGAACCACACACATTCACTATATTTTGAGAAAATAATGGCTTTATCAATTGAAATTTAATCTTACAGCTTTATAATTAGTGCTTTCAAGATAACCTGCAATGCAGTGTAAATTTATTCACATTTTGTTGATTTCTGCTGCCAAAATCCAAGATCTACTTGGGAAAAGTGAGGTTCAGTAAATATTATTACTTTATCCTAAGGAACTCTTTAGGAAAAATGCAAATCTTTTCCTTATTTCTTGTAATTTTGTAAATGTATTGAATACCTAGATTTTTTTTCTAGGTTGATGGTTTATGGCCCCTATGGCTTCTTCCCACCCTCATATGGTGGAACATTAAGTATGATGGATCATCTCAACTATCTTAGTAACTACTATTTATATTTGAATAGAGCCAATGCAAGTGGCTACTAATTTAGCAAATCTTAGAAAGAACAATATCCTCCAGCATGTGAAAGCTGTATTCAGTATTTAGTGCAGATGCTCTGTTGAAATCTTCTCCTTTGTGCAGTCTATTTCATTTTATAATATACTTTTGTATAGGAAGAGAAAATAAAAAGAAAACTACTTCTGAAAAAAAATTGGCAAACAGCTAGCTGAGAGTCTGAGTGACAGTCTTAAACTACTTAAATTGGCCTGAAAAATGCTATTAAATATATTTTAAAAATAATGAAAAGCCAATAATTTATTAATTCTCTCATGAACACCTCTAGGCTCACGGTCATTCTCACTTCTATTAAATTAATTTAAAAAAAACAACAACAGTGGACTTTGTAGAGTGAGAGCAAACTGTTTTGAATTCTTGAGAAATGTGTTAGATTATAAGAACCATTAGTTGCACAGATTGGTGGTAATGGAGCTTTGGGTTCCACACATTTGGAGAGTACCTAAATATGTCTAAATAAACATTTCTTGGCAACTTTAAGATAGGAGGGCTTCAGCCCTAGAATTCCCCAGCCAGTGTGTAGTCCATACATTTTAAAGTTGTTAGGGTTGAAAAAGACTGATCTAGAAAAAGACTTGGATGAGGGAATAAATGGGGAACTCATCAAATTTGCAGATGACACCAAGCTGGCAGAAATAGCCAACACTCCAGAAGAGTGTTGGGTATTTAATAATAATGATAATGTAAACTTCCCTAAAGTTTAAACTTCCTGAATGTTGAAAATAGCAGCCATAAATAAGTTAAAACAATAATGCTGACATAATTTCAACACAGTGGTTTACCACAAATCAATAAGAAGATTTTTTTTAAAACTCTGGGTGTTTTTGCTCGTTTTTGGCTCCCCAGCCCCCAGAAGCACTCCTAAAATGTATGCAGTCCCTTTTATTTCAGAAGGTCTGCAGAGTGCAAAAACGTCTGTTTTTTTTATTTGCCTCTTCAAAATCTTGGTGTGTCTTATATTGCAGTGCATCTTATACTCTGAAAAATATGTTATGTCTGAAGGATGATAAAGGAAAACTGAAACATGACAAAGGAGGGGAAAAATTGAGTCAAAAACCCTGTCAGGTTCTTCAATATCCTATTTCTTTTAGTGCAGTTCTGATATATGTTAATTTAGTGAGATTTATTGAGGCGCAGTAGAGTTACATGAATTCTGGCAACTAAACTATGTTCTCAAAGTACATTATAATAGTTTTTTTACTGAAGAATTTATTTTCTTCCACAGTTATAGACAGTTGAAGCCAAACAATATTACAAAAACCATCACTCCTTAAAAGTTCTTACAATTCCAATGTATCCTTTCCTGTAGCCAAGGTCAAATTCCGCAGCTGCACTCTTGCTTTCTTCTTTCACTAGATGTTGTCGTATTCTCTTCTGACCAGTAAATGGTTCTCTCCAATCTGCAATACACTCCAACAACTGATGGTCAAAAGCTGTCAAAAGAGAAATGGAATATGCCCCCCCAACCCCCGGGTTGTTTTTATTATTTTTAGTATCTTCAACTCCAAATGAAAAAACAAGAATCTTCTAAGGCTTTAGTACTTAAACTTCCACTGTTTCCTTTTTCCTTCATAAACTTCCCCAAATGCCAATTAGCCGCTAATTCAGCTCTGAGATCCTTTCTAAGTTCAAATTCAAAGTTTCCTTTTACCAGTTACCTTTAACTGCATAGATACAATGTTTCTAATATACTATAATGGATTTTAAAGAGTATTTATTTCTTCATTGGACTGTTACAAAGCTTCCTAAACATAGGAGGCCCTTCGCTATTTGCATTATGGGGAATTGCTTTCAATAGAGCTGCATTATTGCCATCTTAAAGATGCCTCTTATATTCTGCTGTTTCACTGGTGGAGGATTGTACAGAAAGGAGATGCCTCTTTCTCTTGCAGGAGAAGGATGTGGCAACGTGAACGATCCCAATAAAGAGATGCTTGCCAAAACCGAGGTTTCTCTCACGTTGACAAACAAGTTTGATGTTCCTGGCGATGAGAATGCCGAGATGGATGCCAAGACGATCCTGCTGAAGTAAGTGAAGGCGAGGAAGACCTGCCAAATCTGTTGGGAGCGTCTCCTGAATTCAGCGCTGGCTGTCTTCCCTGCACAGAGGCAGAGAAACCCAGCTGCCTCTGCCTTAGGCACAGAGCCAACCGGCTGACTTGGGCCACTCCCTCTTTCTCCAACCTAGAAAATGAAAGACAAGGCCAAAATCTTGACCCTTCCTTAACAAGGAAACTGTAGAGGCAAGGCTGGGCAGTCAGCAAGGATCAACATTCACTCGAAGGCTAGGGTGGGGTGGAGATGGGGACCAGGAGAAAAGAAAACAAAAGCCCCACATCAGTAATAACTCTCAACTATTTATTTCCCACCCAATCAACTAGGGCTTTGCATGGTGAAAAACACGATAGATATAATTAAAAACTCAAAGTCCAAACAAATAGAGTTCAAATTAAATTTAGAAGAGGCACCAGGACCAGCTGGGGCCGAATGCCTGCAGGAATACTAGTTTTTTGTTTTTATTCAAAAAGTTTTATTGGTTTTTACAATTTTATCTCAAGGGAAGGGTAAATAAGGTATACAAGAAATATTT
>JAPKID020005828.1:0-10929 GCA_026931265.2 Tropidonophis doriae | reverse complement strand
AATTTAGTTTTAACTGCTTATACTGCTATTTTATATTGTATTTTTGTATTACGGTTTTAATATTCCCTTGTGCGCCGTCCCGAGTCCCTTGTGGAGATGGGAGCGGGATACAAATAAAATAAACAAACAAACAAACCTCTTTGTCATGTTACATATCGCAACCCCCCTCTTTGGTAAACTGGGAGTGGGCATGGCCAGTGCATGATTTATCAAGCCCATGTGCCATGAGTTTTACACCTCTGGTCTAGGGTCTCCTTCTTGAACAGGGGGTTGGACTAGAAGACCTCTAAGGTCCCTTCCAACCCTATCATTCTGTGTTCTAAAATATATTTATGATAAGCCATTCATACACATAGATATAAACACCCATACACATACAGATTTAACTGAGTTTTTACAAGACCAACCAGCCAAAGCCCTTTATGGTGAAACTCATAAAGTTCAATTTATCATGTTCTGAGGTTGAACTATATAATTTTTGAAATGGCTGGTTAAATCCCATACTAATTTGCAAATATTCATTTTTATATACCAATAACTTTACAAGTACTGAAAATACCTAAATATTTCACTTTTGGTAATGGAATATCAAAGTGAAGATCATCAATCGTAATTATTAATTGTCAACCCTGAAGCTTATGTGGCCAAAGCCATTTTGAAGCTTCAGTGCTGCCACACTGGAGTGAGGGATAGAGGGATGGGGTGTGTGGATTAGAGATAGCTGGAGTTGTGTACTCAGAATAAAATGCTTTCTTTTGGAAACCAAGAACGTCCCTACGCCTGGCCAGAGGGAGGGGGAGTGATGTTACTAGACCAGTGGATGCTGCCTTGATTGGGCCACATCACTGATTGTTTGGGGTTGAGGGAAAAACTTTTATTCTTAATTAGGTGAAAACAAAGGGACCCCTCAGAGTTGGTTTTCACCAGATATGTGCTAATATGTTATTTCCAATAAAGGTATTCTTTGAGGAGTCCACCTACCAAAGAGTTTTTGCTTATGATGGATCTATTACTTAGAACCTTGACATTAATATTATTTGAAACCTTATTTCTGTAGTTGAAATTGCAATGACATTTATTCAAGGGGTAAAACCAATCAGTTTCAATCAGAAATTGTTTATGAAATTATATAATTCAAAATATTTTATTGATCCTTAAATCTATTTAAGGAATTATAAAATCAGTCTATTCTTATAAGCAAATTGAAATGAATTAATAATAATCATCAGCTGCATAACAAAATCAGTTTGTGAATTTAATAGTAGTTAAATTGCTATAATGAAAATACAATCACTGCAATAAAAACACTTCAAACAAATTTCTGACTTAGAAAATTCATTTATTGGCTTTCTTCAATCTATAGTACATATTAATATTAAATGAAAATTAACAATGTGACATTTAGGTAGCAGTAGGAAACTACTTTGACAAGGTAAATGGAGTGCTTTACTGAGTAATCATAAAGATTTCTAAACTTTTTTATTTTAATTTTATTTCATCAAGCATATTGAAAATAGCAGCAAAGCTATTTTTTTGTTCTTTTTATCTTAAGATTTGCATGGTAACAAAAGACAATTCCAGAATCAGAATTTATAGCACAGTAACAGACAGTATCAGTATTTTAACTATATTAAGAAAATCAAAAGTAATGAAGCATTTTCACATATAAAATACTTTGTGAGTTGTTCAGTAATGTTACATGTACATATTGTACATGTAACATTATTGTAGATTATAAATCAAAACATACCTGTCTTTAAAACAATTGCTAACAAAGCATAATATTATCACTTGCCAAAGCCTAGTGATAGCTTGATAATTAACACTGTATCCTCTAGTCTACCTGAAAAAGGAAGCTAATTTAAAGAGCCTAGAACAGGTTAAATTACTTACAACTCTTCCAGATTTTTCTTCTTAGTCTGCTACCTAAGTAGTATGCTTCTCTCTCATATACAGTAGTTTTAAATGCATTTGTCATGAAGATATGTTAGCATTTTCTATTGTTAACACATACCTTATTATATAATATAATTATATTTTAACATCTATGTAAGTAAAATTAAGTAAACAAATCAACATAACGGACTTCATCATGCTGATTTCTAATCATGATATGATGAGACCTCAACAATTTTTAAATGGATTATTTTTCATTAAATATTAACCACAGACTTGCTTACTGATTTCAAAACCTCAGAATGCTAACAATTGACATATGTCACGCATACCCTATATGGCCAGGTGGAATGGGCAGATATTCTCTGGTAAAGGAATTCCCTCAAATAACTTGGGCTTGTATCATTCTGGTGTATTGTATTGCACCTGTAAAGAAACTTGAAACCAGTACAGCTTGTGCAGCAGTAATGTACAGGCAATATTAAACACCCATAACTATCTGTGCAGCTGCATTTTGGACCAGTTGTAACTTCTGGATGTTTTACAAAGACAGCCTATCTAATTTGGTACTAAGTGCATTTTGACACAAAAAGTTTGTCCCGATACTCATTGTTTGTATGGTACTCAACGCACAACCTAGAACCTGTTAGTATTGGCTGCCTCTTGATTCACCACATTATTCCTTATGGGAAAAATCTATTTGGTACTCATCATTTTTGGCACTCGTCCTGGAACCAGTTAATGATGAATACTGAGGTAACACTGCACCTAAACTTCTAGTTGAGTTCTAGTCCTCTCTTAGGCATAAAGTGACCATGGGCCAATCACTTTCTCTGAGCCTTAAAAAGAAAGCAATCACAAACCACAATTGACAAAAAAAGAAGAAGAAATATATGTTTGTAATTCTTAATGGACTTTGCTGATCATGACTGAAATGACAAGGTTTTTAAAGATTTGGATACATGGGAAGAAGAGACGATTTTGCTATATTTTAAGAGAGGGTGAGAAATTACTAAATTGTTTACATGTGTGATAGAGGCTGAAGTAATTTATATATTTTTCTTTGCTATATTATTTTCTGTTTTTAATTTTTTATGCCTTCTAATTTTTTTAGTTTGTATTAGTTTTTAAACACTGTAATTGCAATTCTAAATAAAATATTATTTTAAAAAATTAACCAGTGATGTACAGTAAGCCAACAGCAGGCAATCTGGCATCCAAATATTTTGAACTGCAACCCTCATCAGCTCATTCAGCATGGTTTATCATAAAGTTTGTGGCTATGCCAGCTACTAACAGCTCTGGCTCTTACAATACAGCATTTAGATTTATCAATTACAATTAGTGGCTATAATATTAACACTAAATGTTGAAAAGAAAACATGCACGATTTCAGCAGAGGTAAGGAAATGCTATTCACTAGCATTTTGCATCATCCATCTTATTCCTTAAAAAGTACTAAATAAAACAAGTGTTGGAAATGTATTCCAATACTGGAAACCATTCTATAGTTTATAAATGGTATTGGTGAGGGATGGAGTGGAGGGAGGAAGAGAGAATACAATAAGAAGTACTCATTTTTGAAGTGAAACCTTATGCCATCTCTCCTAAATACTATTATGACAGCTATTATGAAAGAACATTGAAATCTCATGAAATGGTGATCTCAGGTATTTAATTTTTAAATTAACACTCAATTAAAATGATAAAAGATATACTTTTATTTAGATGTTTATATGTTAATATAGCAATGAAAGTGATCATAATTATCTTTTACTAGAAATTTAGACTTATTTGCATGTTTTTAAAGAAATTAACAAAATACTATTGGCATGATAATGGAAATATTCTCTGCATTCCAGTTTTTCAGCATCAAAGTATTAATCTATAGGCCACTGGTAAAAAGCTGACAATGGAATGTATTCATAATGCTTCATTTATAACCAAAATACTAAATTGCAAATAAGTTTAGTTAGTTTAGTTTATTTCATTTCTGTCCCGCACCCATCTCCACAAAGGGACTCGGGGCGGCGCACAGAGAATATTAAAAACATCATACAAAATACAACACAGTAAAATAAATTAAATAGATAACCCTGCGCTAAAATCCCATCAATTATAAATACCCCAAAAATTTAAAAATTTGGAAACTGTGGATGTTGGACAGGGTGAGTGCATACTGTTACACAGAGAAGAGAAAAATCTTCATCCCTAAAAGCAACAATACTTCTCGCTGAACTGATCAAAACCTTGCAGTTTACCTACATAAACACCACAGAGCACTTTGTTTTATTATCATTTATTCCAGCAAAAACTCTTGCCCTTTCAATAACTGCAATACATCCAGGTATTCCAGGTTGCCTATTATAAAGGAATATCTAAGTTCCTTTCCCTGACACCTGCCATTTAATTATTAAAAGCTCAAGAACTCAGGATTTTAGAATCCAGATTTTGCACATGTGGATCTGTAATGCAAATGATAATAAACCAGGCCTAAATGTCACAAGCAGTTAAAAATGGGATTTCTAACACCAGACTGAAGTGAGCTGGGCTAAGATGTGACACAAGGTATGGGAGGTGATTACAGGTTCAAACATACATACAGGTAGTCCTCAACCTACAAGAGTTTGCTTAGTGACCATTCGAAGTTACAATGGCACTGAAAAAAAGTGACTTGGGACCATTTTTCATTTGATGATTTACATTTGGATAATTGACAACTGACCCATGTTTATGAGGGTTGCAGGATCCAGGGGGTCACACCATTCTCTTTTGCGATCTTCTGACAAGCAAAGTCAATGGGAAAGCCAGATTCACTGAACAAATTGTGTTACCAATTTAACCATTGCAGTGATTCACTTAACAAATGTGGCAAGAAAAGTCGTAAAATGGGGCCAAACTCACCTAACCAAGTTTTCACCTAGCAACATTGGGCTCAATTGTGGTCGTAAGTTGAGGACTCCCTGTAGTCGTTCAAAAACATCTTCGCGGCACGGGAAACGTATATGGAATCACACGGGGAGAGGCCAAAAACGCGCGGTGGGACTTTTGAATAAACATCGTTAACTGCAGGAACTCGTTTTCCGCAGCAGCGAGCGTACAAACGAGCAACTGGCCCAGTCTTCTCCTCAACCCAAGACCGCTATCGCTGCCTCCCTCCCCGTATAGGTTTGGCGGCGAGCAAATTGAGCTTCTAAGCCGTTATTTTATCGACCGTGCCCGGCGCGGCCTAAGGAGTCCGGAGCCGCTCACCTGAGTGGCGCCCAAACGAGCCTGCACTTCTTCGACGAGGAAAGGCTCCATCCCGCGTCCCGCCGTGCAAAAATAGCGACTGCAGCGGCGAGCCTCGTTCGGCCTCTCCCGTTTTCCTCCGTCAGCCATTGCGACCTTGTCGCGGGAAGCAGCCGGTGTCGAGTCCCCCCCGGACGTCGACGCTGCCTCCTCTTTCCTCTCTGATCGCGCAGAGGAGGCCGCTGAGAAGTTTGCCTCCTGCAGGCAAAGGCGCTGCTTCCCCAGTCGCCTTGTGCTTTCGGCGCCGGCCCATCCTCCCTTTCCAATGGAAGGCGGCAAACTGCATTTGGGGATCCTGTTCTGCCTCTCTGCTTTCACCATGAGAAACCTAATTCTCTTTTCAAAAATAAAAAGTAAGTCCTCCTCACTCCAATAGCATGGCAGCCCCACCTAAAGGCAAACTGCGTGCTTTTCCGTCAGGAAAAAAAAATCAGGAGCAGGCTGGTGAAGTAGCATAGCATAGCATAGCATAGCATAGCATAGCATAGCATAGCATAGCATAGCATAGCATAGCATAGCATAGCATAGAATAACAGAGTTGGGAGGGATCTTGGAGGCTTTCTAGTTCAATCCCAGGTTCAGACAAATGAATATCCAACATCTTAAAAACGTCCAGTGTTGGAGCATTCACAACTTCTGGAGACAAGCTGTACCATTGATTAATTGCTTTAACTCAGGAAATTTCTCCTTAGTTCTAAGTTGCTTCTCTCCTTGATTAGTTTCCACCCATTGCTTTTGTCCTGCTTTCAGTTGCCTTGGTGAATAGCTTGACTCCCTCTTCTTTGTGGCAGCCCTTGAAAGATTGGAACACTGCTATCATGTCATCCTAGGCCTTCTTTTCATTAAACTATGCATACCCAATTCCTGCAACAGCTCTTTATACAGTATGTTTTAGCCTTCAGGCCCCTAATCATCATTGTTGCCCTTCTCTGCAGTCTTCCTAGAGTCTCAACGTTTTTACATTGTGAGGACCAAAACTGAGTGCGGTATTCCAAGTGTGGCCTTACCAAGTGTGAGTTTAAGATTGGCCATTTTTTAGCAGTAGGGAGAACATTTTTTGGAAGAAATCAGAACATTTTGGAAAAACTATTCCACCTCCTATTCACATCTGGTGAAAAGTATTTTGTGACCCATATTACATCAAATACATCCCAAGGAATAAAAAATGCATGCCCACCATGTAGGGATACCTCAAATTTCTTTCTTGGACCCAGTGCTTTTCAATATCTTCAAAAATGATTTAGATGAGGGGATAGAAGGAGAACCCATCAAAGTTGCTGATGACATTTAGCCAGGGGGAATTGTGAACTCTTTGGAACATAGCATTAAGGTTCAGAAGGTTCTTGATAGAATTGAATATTGGGCCCTATCCAACACGATGCAGTTCAGTAATGAGAAAAATAAGATGCTGCACATAGGCAAGAAAAACCAAATGTATAGGTACAAGGTAGATGATACCTGGCTCAGTAGTAGTTTGTGAGAGAGATCTAGGGGGCTTAGTGGACCGCCACTTAAATATGAGCGACGAGTGTGCTGAGCTGCCAAATATTCAATGTGGTCCTATATGGCATCAAGAATGAATGGAGGTTGAGTGAAAATGGGTTGAATATAAAAATATTGTCAGTTTAAAAGAAGTATTTTGAAATGGTGGTCATATGGAAAGACTGAATGCAGATTGCATTATAACTGAGAGAAAGAGGAAGTCTAAAAAAAATATGGCTAGATTGTTCTCACTGCTAGGAAATGTCCTAACAGAAATTTCCTAATAGATTGAGTTGAGAATCTCAAAAAGAAATTTAAGGAACAAAATGAACTTTGAATCTGTGGAGGTGGTAGAAGCAAACATGATTTGCAAGTATTAAAAGACTTAGAAGGATACAGTGAAAAACTTGGTATAAATTACACTTAGAACATTTTTTTCTCTTCTTTCTTTATGAGGTATTAATTCCTTTCAATTCCTGTTTCATATTTTTATGTACATTGTATAAAAGTTGCTTACTTCAAAATGAAATAGTAACAGTATGTATTGTATGTATGTAGATTTTAGATTATTTGCCTAGAGCATTTCTCTGCCCCAGCTTGTGATATGTATTTTTACAAACAATTCCTGATCTCCCTATTAAAGTGTTTCCTGCAGACAGCAAGTTTTTTTTAATTTATATTGCATTATACCTGAATCAGTCTTGTACTAGATGTTTCTGTGAATATAGATTATTATGATTTTATTTCTTAGCCCACTGTTTTGTTTGTTTCTAAAAAAGAATGAGTAATCTTCTAAAAAAAATAAATAAAAAGAAAATGGTATAGGTAGTCCTTGACTTATACTACAATTGAGCCCAACATTTCTATTGCTAAGTAAAAAAAGTTTGAGGTGAGTTTTGCCCCATTTTACGACTTTTCTTGCCACATTTGTTAAGTGAATCACTGCAGTGGTTAAATTGGTAACACGATGAATCTGGCTTCCCCATTGACTTTGATTGTCAGAAGGTTCCAAAAACTGATCACATGTCCCCAGGACACTGTAACTGTCATAAATATGAACCAGTTGTCAAGCATCTGAATGTAAACCACGTGACTATGGGGATGTTGCAATGATGTCAAGTGTGAAAAATGGTCATAAGTTACTTTTTTCATTGCTGTTATAACTTCGAATTAAACAGTTATAACTGTTTTATGTCAAGAACTACCTGTACTTGCTTTGTATTGATGCATGAATTTGAGTCTCTATACACTCATCATCATGTATTTCTTTATGTCCTATTTTACACAGAACTATTCCTACAAGCCAAAGAATGAAGGCAACTATTGGTTATTCTTTTAAAATGAATAAGGAAGCCTTTCTAAGATGGGACACTATGTAGCTGTGTAGACATACTTCTAGCAGACTAAGTAAGAATTGAGATTTGAAAATGAAAAACTAGGATATATGTTATAGTTGTATAACCACTAGAGGGTACTATTGCCTTTTTATTTACATGTTCATGGCTGCTGATAATGAGCAAAATGCTCAATAACTCTTTATTGGAATCTTGGTTTCTTTTTAGAGTAATCTCACATCATTGGCTAGAAGGATTCTTTTGAAACTAATCTACAAAAATTATCAGATGGGATTAAATTTGTAAAAAAAGTAACACTTCATCTCCAGACTGAATAACATATTTTCTTGTCTTTTAAAAATTTACTTCCTGACTAATTATAAAAGTGGAGAGGGGAAATTTGAATCTGGCCTCTCTGCCTTGTACTTATGGATCAGAGTAAACTATTTAATAAACATGGCTACATATCAAAAAATATAGTAGATGATTGTTTAGGTTAGTTTACTCTGATAAAACTAGATAATTTATCAGATTTATATACCGCTCCACTCTCCTTTTGGGAGAGTGACGCGATATATAAATCTAATAAAAACAAAATCAAATCTAAATAAGTGTATATTTCTGAACGTATATTTTCTGCAAGTACTAGGCATGTAATTGGTACAACTGACAAATATGAAAAAAATGAATAATTTGGGTAGTACTAATGGGGGAAAAGGATGAAATTGTTTTTCACTTGGATGATATTTCTTTCATTTTTTCAATTTGAAATATTGGGATAGTACATTAAGTTGTTGAGTGGGGTCTATGAGGTGTTTGATAGATTGGGATAGTACACTGCTTGTCAAGTGGGGTGTATGGGGTGTACAGGGAAGTGTAACATCTCTGGTGGAGGGGCCAGCAACACACTTTTCAGGACTATTTGTTCCTCCTTTGTTCCCCACCTGGCCCTCAGGTCTCACCTGTGGCTCCAAGTGGCTGTAATATGTGCTGTGACCACATCTTGGTAAACTATCTCATCAATAGGCAAAACCAAGTGAGGTTAGATGATGAATCTTCAATTTTCTGTGAGACACTAATTATCCAGCCAATTGTGTGAATACTGATTCTAGCAGATTGAGCAGCAAAGACTGATCAGCAGTTGGTCAAGCAGACAGACCCAGCAGGTGTTGTGGAGCACTAAGAACCTAAAATGATACTGATATCATGGTCATCTCTTGTAGCAGGAGAGGTCTCCAGCCATAATGTTTCTCCATGCCACTGGATCAAGATCTCTTTTGCTACTGTTGTATAAGGACTACCCTTATACAGCAACTGTTCCCTTTAAAACTCCATCATGCTCAGGTTTCTGTTCTGCAAGTCATCTACAAGTCATCTGCAAATCCTACCAGTCCTAATTTAATTCCTTTGAGCCTTGTGGCTTGAGGAGTGGCAAAATAACAGATAGAGATGGCCACTGGCAGTTAGAATCACAAGCTTGCAAATGGACGATTCTCAGACCACTGATTGTTTATACCTGGGACATCAGAGATATTCAGTAGCATCCAGGCTGAGTGGGCAGACTGGGCAGACCTTCTAAGATAGCACTGCCAACCCTTGCATGAGTTAAAAAAAATTGCCTGCTCCACAACAACCAGCTAGTTAACACCACAAATAGCAGATTATCTTCCCCTAGTGGTTGAGAACCTGGAAAAAAAGTCATCAAAACTCATTTGAAATGTCCATGCCTTGCTAGATAAGCAGCCCTCTTCTCTTTGCTGCACTCAGTGAGACCAGGCCTGCAGAGGAGGGTTCAGTACAGGAAGTAGTAATTGGATATATATATTTTTGGGAAAGGCAAATCAAAGGCAAAGAATTCATGTGGTAGGCTTTACAATCAAAACTGCTTTTCTGAAGAACATTCCTTCTTTAGGCACTGGAATAAATGAATGCATCATAAAGTTCTGCTTTCCTCTCTGCTAGTCTGGTATATCGTAATTGTTATGCCTACACACCAACTCTCCCAAGTCCAGACAAAAACAAGGAAGCTTTCTATGAGGACTTAGACCACACTATTTGAAACAACACCTACCAGTGACAAACTAATTTTTCTGGATGGTTTCAGTGCTAGGATGGAAACAGACGGCAATATTGGGATGGAGTCCTTGGGAGACATGGGGTGGGAAAACAAAATTGCAGTAGTCTGCTGCTTCTGGCAAATGTGCCAAGCATAAACTGTGCATCAATAACACTATGATCAGAGTTGCAAATAAGTACACATCAATCTGGATGCATCCCAGGTCCAAACATTAACACCTATTTGACCATGTCATAGTTTTCAGTGTGATCTTAAAGATATCACCATCACCTGTGCCATGCCAGGTGCGGAGTGCTGGACAGACACTCATAGCTGTGATACACAGCTAATACACAACTATATTTGGACTGAAAACCTACTCATAACCCTTTTTACACCATAAGCAACCAAGGAATGTTATAAAATCATTCATCATCAGCCAACTACAAGACTCAGGCCATGTTTCCAGCAATTTATCACTTGTAGAAACCTGTTAAAGAGCCATGGTGGTGCAGTGGTTAGAATGCAGACTAATTCAGCTGACTGAGTCTCACCAACTCAAGGTTGATTCAGCCTTCCATCTTTCTGTGGTCAGTAAAATAAGGACCCAGATTGTTGGGGTCTGTAAATTGCTTAGGGTTGTAAAGCACTGTGAAGCAGTATATACAGTTGCAAGAAAAAGTATGTGAACCCCTTGGGATTACGTGGAGTTTTGCATGAATTAGTCATAAAATGTGCTCTGAACTTCATCTAAGTCACAACAATAATAAAACACAGTCTGCTTAAAATAATGCTACACAAACATTAGATGTTGCCATGGTTTAATTGAACATAACATGTAAACATTCACAGTGCAGGGAGGAAAAAGTA
>JAPKID020005827.1:0-10930 GCA_026931265.2 Tropidonophis doriae | reverse complement strand
ATTGATTGAAGGGTCACTTCTGGAGCTTTAGGTTGTTGTTTCTTTGTTGCCATGATGTAAATAATAGTACTTGCCAACAAATGGCGTCTGGCAAGAAAGGGGCAAAGCTGTGCGAAGTCTATTATTATATTAATGCACACATGTATTCATTTGAGATCATATTACTTAACCTTATTGTATTATTACAGTTTAGGTACGTTTGCATTTTAGCAAACTGCTTTGCAATTAATGATGAAGGAAAATGAGAGATGTGGCACTGATAAACGTACACTACTGGAGCTTAAATTTTGTTGCTAAACCTGGGCAAATCCTGAACCCCTGGTTTGCACTTCTATGAAGCAGATGAAAAATTATGAAGGATTATCGATAGGATTGAGGGAACCTGCTGGCTCAGGCTATCTTGGGAGTTAGGCTGTATAGAAATTTTATTTATTTATTTATTTATAACATTTTTATACCGCGCCCTTTATTTGTTTAACAAATAAAAATATCGAGCAAAACCAATATTTGAAAATAACTGTATTAATTGGTTTGACTGGATGCTACAAACAAGCTCAGGAGTGAGACATGGAGTCAGGAGCTGCTATGGTTCTCTTGAGCAGAAAGCCTGTTTATATTTCTGCTAAATGTTTGTTGCTGGAAGATGATAGTGAACATGAACAAGAAATGTTGTATTTACTCCATCACTATCTCATGACTTCAGGAGTGTAAATTATTTCCAGTCATATGGTTCTACTCAAACTTGTGCAGATGTTACTTTGAGTTTGTTGCAAAGAATAAGGCCGTTTTACAAGCTAAAAGTTTGGGGGAAATGCAGAGTGAGATCGTTTCTAAACTCAGCTTTCTAAGTGTCTCTTTAATTGTTGAGTTGAAAGCAAGTAGTAACATCCTAACTTCTCTTTGGAGCAAATGCTGTATATTGCTGATTAAAGATCTTTGTGCAAATGCACAGTTGCAAAATATTCAACGAGGACCAGAATATATAAATGGGAATAAAGCTAAATGTACTCTTTAAAAAATCCAAAATCATATAATTTAGAATGTCAGATCCAAATGAAGAGTGTCCTGTAGTCATGACAATGGCGGTAGAAGAGTAAGCCTCTTTTGAAATCACTGACCCTATAGATTCACTTCTGTTCTCAAAATGTCTGTTGTGAAGGTATAAAGAAATAAGTGGTGGATTGGTGATATTCTCCTTCAGTCTGAGGGAAAAGGCTTGATCTTGGGGTAAAGAACCAGCGGTGAAAAATGATAGCTGTCCATCATTCCAAATGGCTTTTCAGCCCTGATGACGTTTGGATCTCTTGCAATGTAGGACCATTGAGCTTTGAAGGTCTGGCAAAATTTACAGAATTCTTGCAGAGTAGAACGTGGCCTGGAATTCAAATTACTTCAGTCACTTGTTTGCACACTGGCTTTTCCTGTACACACGATGGTTCTTTTTTTAAAACCAAGGAAAAAATAATGATAATATACTGTTTTTTAAAAAACAAGAATCCCTTAAAGGAAGGTGTTTGTAAATGTTTTGTTTGTAGACAGAAAAGGCTGTATTGTGTTGGAATTTTACAAGCCAAGTTTAAATTATGATATAGAAAATTATTTTTATATTATTTTCAAAATATGCTATGAAGCAATATTTTGCGCCTTTATTATTATAGAGTTGTCGTCAATTTAGTAAGTTGGTGTGGGAACTGTGGTAGTAATAACCTTGTGAAGGAAGCTTTGTAAGTGTTATGAAACAATCTGAATGCGTTTTGTCTGTGTTTGCCTACCGAAGGTTGCAATACAGAACGATTTTTATTGAAAAGCTGCACGTGGTGGTTTTTATATCCTCCTTCCCTTCTTATCTTTTTTAGAAACTTTGTTTTCAAACTCTTAAGTTTAGCCATTAAAAGCAACAGGCAATTCTGAACGCAGCCTTGGCATGAGGCAACAAATGAAAATAGGAGAATTGTGCATGAAACCTGTCACTGCATCTTGTTCCAATATTTGAGGGACTGCCACAAAGTAGGGGTCAACCTATTTTCCAGAGCACCAGAAGGCAGGACAAGAAGCAATGGGGGGAAACTAATCAAGGAGAGAAGCAACCTGAAATGAAGGAGGAATTTCCTAATGGTGAGGACAATTAACCAGTGGAAAGGTTTTCCTCCAGAGGTTGTGAGTGCTCCAACACTGGAAGTTTTAAAGAAGAGATTGGACAACAGTTTGTCTGGAATGGTATATGGTCTCCTGCTTGAGCAAGGGGTTGGACTAGAAGACCTCCAAGGTCCCTTCAAGCTTTATTATTCTGCTCTGTTCTGTACTATTGAACATATAGCAGGTCTGATGGAAGAATTGGCACAATTGCTTCCCCAAAGAAGCTGCTTTCTCTAGGGTGGAGGTAGAATTCCAGGATAACATTCATCTGGTTTTTCCCAAGGGTAAAAGTCATAATTCTGATCTCTGATGGACTGGAAGATACAGAACACCAAAATAACTTGCAGCCGCCTCAAGGCTACTGTGTACTGACTCAGTAGTGTATCAAGAAAACCACAACCCACGCACTACCTATCCATTGAGTTACTGTGTTCTCAATATCCCTGAGCCTCCTCTAGGGGATCTTTCAACGCCCTTCCCTCTGCAGCCAGGAAAGACAGATCTAATCTGACACACTTTGCACAGGTAATGGTGCCGTGTCTCCCATGGAATTAAAATCTTGGCTCATGTCTTCTTGAGATGTACATTTTGCAAAGAATTTTGGTGTCCTGGTGCTCTCTACGCTTGGTGGCTTTCTTGCAATGTTTTATGACCCAACTAGGGAACATGATCGGTTCTAGGAGGGAGTGGAGTTTGCTCTCTGTTTATGTACAATATATCCTCACTCCTTTCTGCACTGATGATGCTCCCTAGTTGGGTCACGAAACATTGGCAAAGAAACCACCAAGTTCAGAGAGCACCAAGGATCCCAAAGTTCAACCCTAAACTAAACTACAAATATTCTCTTATACCAATTGAAAGAATTTTGCCATTCCTGACTAGATAGCAACAGGACTTTGACTTATATACCGCTTCACTGTGCTTTACAGCCATCTCATAAGTGGTTTACAGAGTCAGCAGATGAGAGCCTGTCTATTCTGATCAATGGTATTTATTTAGAATTGTTGTTGTTTTAAAAAAAATAAGCACCCGAAGCCGCCTTTCGGATAGCTCAATTCTACACTCAGGGCTTCACAATATTGAGGCCCAGCCCTGGTTTGTTTTAATTCTCCCCGGCCCTCGCTCATTAATCATGGACCGCTGATGCTTTGGGAAGATCCCAGAACTTGAGATGTTTGAAAGGATCTTAAGCAACAGAGATCTAAGCCAGGCCGATCTCCGCTTAAGGATCTCCAGAGCTGCTGAGACTGCTAAAGTCACTGGGCCAGGGCTCTGATCCAGTGCTGGAGGAAGAGGAGGAATTGGAAACTCCTCACGGCCCTTCAGAAGACCAGCTCCTGGTCTGTGAAAAGGGGAAGCGAGAGGCCCTCTAATGGCTGCTGCTTCCGTTCCCACCACATTTCATCAGCTCAGAGCCCAAGAGAGAAACAGATCATTTCCCAATTCGGCCTCCTCCTCTCCACGGGCTTAAAAGCGAAGAAAAGGATTGTGGAGCTGAGGTTGGGGCAAAGGCTTCGTGTTAGCTGAATCTCCCCCTGAGGAAACTTGCCTTGGCCCCCTGGCGATCTATGAGCTTCACCCCCCCTTTTGTGTGGCTTCCCATCCGGAGGTGGAAAATGACCTTCGAAGCTTCCACCGGAGTCAATAGAAGCCCAGGCTCTTACGAAAAGAGACTTACTGGAAAGCTGTGATGCAACAAGGGGTATTTTGGACAGCACCTCAACGTTCTTGCTTCATCTTCTTGGCCAACGTGGGGAGTTGCCACGGCTACCTTTGGGAAGCGTTCCCATCCTTCTGCAGAGAGGTCCACCCATGGAGGACCCACCCTGAGGGCCCCATGGAAGAAGCAGGTTCTCTTAACGATCTAAAGCTGGTTCCCTGGTCTCATCCTTTGGGAGCTGAACTGAATCATCACACCTTCCAGCTCCGTCCAGGGAGTGGAGAAACCGCTTTTCTCAAACAGAGATCGATCCACCTTCAACAGGGTGAAGCGAGAGCAACCGGTTGAAGGAGTTAACTGGCTGGTGCGTGGAATCGCCCCTCCAGGGTTCTGAGCTAACTTGTTATTAAAATGGTGCCAGAAGACTTTCCCATCCACTGTAGATAAAGGCACCACGAATTAGCACTAAGCCGACAATCAAATGACTCATGCACAGTGCTGACAGCAAGGAACCTTCACGGTACTCTCCAATGTTTCTCAGCCTTGGCCATTTTAAAGGGATGTGGACTTCAATTTTAAGCAGGGTGGACTTCAACTCCCAGAGTTCCCCACGGTTGAAGTCCACCCCATTCAGAAACACTGCCTTACCCTTGCTTTGGGACGGATTCCTTCCATTAAAGAGAAGACATGTGTAGATGAAGGAGATATTTCTCCTAGGGGCTGTTCTGAATTTGCCTTAACATGGACCAGGTAGGGGTTTTTCCCCCCAGCTTCTGGAAATGAAATCCAACAGTTCCATCCCATTCCCAAGAGATCTCCTGGGCTGTTTGTTTATTTATTAAATTCATATTGCTGCCTATTTGCCGATGGCAACTCAAGGCAGCTGACAGAATATAAAAACCACATCTAAAAACAGTAAAGCTAATAAAAAGTCAAATAAATTAATGTAATAAAATCGCTTAATCTAATAAAACCACCCCCCAGCCCCAGCGACAGCTGACCCCATGAGCCATCCAGTGGGCTCCATCCCACTCTGCGTTCCCCAGGCCTGCTGGTCTTCAGTGCCTTCTGGAAGAGAATTAGAGTGGGGGCCATGCTAATCTCCATGGGAATGATGTTCCAGAGAGAGGGAGCCACCACTGAGAAGGCCCTTCTTCTGGGTCCCACCAGGTGTATCTTCCTTGGGGATGGGACCCACCACATTCCCTGCCTCCTCAGGTTCTGCTAACACAGGGTTCTTCAAGCAGGGAATGAAAGTGAAGGGCTGAGCTGGGAATTTTTGCTCAGAAAGCACTTACGGAAAGCGAACTGGGACAATGGAGACCAAGATTTAACACTGGGGAAAAATTCATCAATATCAGCAGTTCCTATCTCTGTTGCATGAAGCTTCTGGTGAAGTCCTCAGATCAACGTGGGCTTTGCCACAGGCAGCTAACTGGACATGTGCTCCAAACCAACATCTGGAGCATCTGTGTTGGGGAGACAAGCAGGTCCCCTGACCTGTTTGCCCCATGAAGGAAGCTCCAACCGTGCTAGAACGCTAGCATTAATAGCTCAGATGTCCTCAGAGGCCTTATTTAAGCAGGATTTAAGGGGGGAGAGAAGAAATGACCTCTCGGAGTCCCTGGTGCACCAGAATGAGAAGCAATCTCTCAACCTGCACCCTGATGCTCCATAAGCCTGTCTTTGGCTGCAGCACAAGTTCTCCAGGCACGGGCCGGGCACGGTCCTTCTAGCTGGCATAGAGTCAATTTCTAGTTCATCGTTCTGCTGCCCAGCTAATTTTTCCCCCAACCCCATATCCCAATTTATCCACAGCTATATTCAATTTATTTCCACAGTTGGCTGTCAGACTAAATTAGAGGATAGTTGTTGGACTCCCCGGAGTTTTCCAGGCGAGAAGGCTTTCTAAAATCCATTTCTGAGCCTTGGTTATGACATAGCAAGTGGGTGTGTTCCAGTTGTCTCAAAGTACACAAATGACTCAAGGAGGCTTCCTGCAGAGTTGGGAAACTTCTTCCAGACAGAAGCTTCCTTGACTCATCAACATCCAAAGCGGGTGCCAGAGTCAAGGCTTATATAAAGAGTTTGAAAGAAAGAGAAGGGCATTTCAGAGGTTGCAATTAACCCATGAATTGGATCCAAGCTGTGTTGGCTTGAATCTTTTCTCGACTTTGCACGAAACCTTTGAAATCCATGGAGAAGCAGGGAGAAGGTTCTTGTATTTGCAACTGAGGATCTTTGAGGTGGCTGCTGATGAGAAGTTGCAATGAGATCTCCCTTCAGCTTCCGGATCAGAAGTTGCAATGAGATCTCCCTTCAGCTTCCGGATCAGAAGTTGCAATGAGATCTAGAAGTGCCTTCTTCATTGTAAGAAAGAAAAGAGGAAGCTCAATTTCTCCCCAGGATTTGAGAGGAATTGCATATGCATCAAACAGTGGGATAACTGAGCAACTCATTTTGGAGATGAGGGTGGGATGATATAGATAAGAGAGTTGGGGGTGTAAAAACACCTTGAATTACCAATAAAGGAGAACATTTGTAGCTCGGGGTTAAAATGAGGTGATCTTTGGTGATCTCTGAACTTGTTTGTTTTCTTGTAGACATTTTATCACCCAACTAGGTAACATGACTAGCACTGATGATGTTGCCTAATTGGGTAATGAAACGCCTGCAAGGAAACATTCACGCTCAGGGAGCACCAAAGATCCCAGACCTTGAATACTTGGATTGAACGAAGTGTAAGTTAGACACTCCCAATGGTGAAAGATTTAGAACAGGGCTCTCCAAACTTGGCAACTTTCTTGAGGACTTCAACTCCCAGAATTCTGCAGCCAGAATAGCTTTCAGGGTTCCAAATAGCATCCAAAATTAAAGCAGAGTCTGAGGCAAACATTCCAATTGATGAAGAGAGCCACTTTGGCACGTCTGGGAAAACCCAAATCTGGAAGCTTCCCGGTTTCCCCCACCTAGTTGAAAGTTCAAGATCTTGCCCCCACCCCATAAGTCCATCCCATGGTCCAATCTCCCACTGCCATGCTGGCAGCTTCCACCCATCCAAGGTGCAGAGGTGCAGAGACCAAGGATGACCTTGGCTTTCTAGAAAGAATTTTGTTATGGCTGCATACCATCTAACTCCCTCCTATTTCCCCACGATAGAAAATGCATAGTAGAAGAGTAGAAAGTGTGGCAGGCCAAAGACCCAAAAGCAAAGAAGGCTGCAGGCCTGACAATAGCTGGCTGGAGAATTCTGGGAATTGAAGTCCACAAGTCTGAGAGTTGCCAAGTTTGAGGCCTTCTGATTCAGAGACCAGCTGGAAATGTCATCTTCAACAAAAGAGGCTTTCTACTTCTGGCTCAGCAGATGGCGATCTTAGTCTCAATACCGGGAGATGAACCGAGCCAAATGAAAACCAAGCCCCTGTGTGCCTTCTACCACCTTAAGTCTGCTGCTGTTTTTTTTTAAAAAAAAAACATATTCCAGCCAGAAATAATATGGAGTAACTCCTCCGGATAATTTAGTCACATAATTTAGATGTGACTCTGCCTTCCAGGACGGGCCTCATTCCCCTCTGTCCAAGCTGATGCTTTGCAACAGGGTTTCTTCTTGGCCTTGGCATAAAACGGTCCCTGCATTTTAAACACAAGGATTTATGCACTTTATTGTTCTCCCAGAACAACCTGAGATGATTTCATTTCTGGTAGCTTCTTCTCTTTGTCTGGGAGAATCTCCTTCTCCCGAGCAATAGCTGAGCTGCTCGTGGTGATTACTCTGTTTATTTCGTGACTTGCTATATATATTTTTTTAAGCTATGGCTTTTATAGTCCTGAAGTTGAGCCCAGGAATGATCCAATCTCCTCGATTGTGAATCATGAGGTTCGTAGAGACCCCTCCTCGATCACATTTTTCCAGTTGGTCACCTACACAAGCCTCCAGCTGCAGCTCTCCGTTTGGAGATTCTAGAAATTCTGGGATCCACCCCCGTGAAGATATTCCTCTCCAGAGGAGATGTTCTGGATTCCACGGCACAAAACTAAGTTCTACCAAGAATCCCGTAGCATTTTGTCCTGACAAAACAGGAGCCCAGGACGGTTGTTTCCTTCCCAGCTTCTGCCTCTTGTCTGGTTATTTGACACCTATAATTAGAACGAGAGATGTTGTGAGTCCCTGTAAACAGACCTTGGAAATCAGGATGATTTCAGGTCCAAAAAGGGAAAGGTAGGTTGGAAAAATTGTATAAATACCTTGAGGATCTACGGTGGAAAAAGAAAAGGGTAAGAAATGTGGAGAAGGCAAGGAAAATGCCACTGTGCACTAACTTCGCGATGATTAAACTGAGAAGAGCAACCATTTCGTTTAAAAACAAACACCAGCAGCCCTGGTTTTCGTGTGACAGGAGGCTGGCTGAATGCAAAGACTGAGACAGATGTGCCAAACAAAACCTCCTTCTCCTTCCTGGCCGGCCAGCTTCCCCTTTGTATTTTCCACGTTAGACAAGGGAGGGTGGAAGGAAGACCAGACAACAAGCAACCCTTTCAATCAAAGACTTTCTCTTCGAGACGAAGCTCCTGCTTAAAAGGAGCCTTCAGACCTTTCGCCCAAGTAAAAGCGTGCAGCATCTGTCCACTGTTTTCTCCCTCGCCCTTCTCTGCATCTCTCCCCCTCCCAGTCACCCTTTTCTGTCTCTCCTCAAAACAAAGAATTCTAATCAAAGAGAAAGTGGCCGGTTGCATCTAGAGCCAAGAAGCACAGACAAGGAGAACTGATATCCTCAGGATCCTGCACAACTCCTGTCCACGGTTAGGTGGCAACGCCTAATTGACCTTGGCTGATTCCCCCAAATTAAGCAGCGTTAGACCTGCTGAGTTGTAGACTAGACTGGGAAGCCAGAGAAGAGAAGCCCTTCCATTCTGCACCTAGAGTCAACATGGGTGGAGACCCTGGAAACTTCAGAAGTTCCATTTGACTCGTCGGTGTCTATGCAGCCCCTTGGTGGAGCTTCAAACACAGCTTTGGAAGATGGGCTCCTCCTAGGTCAAGCGAAGACAGGCATTGGGGCTGTGGGCAAAGGCATTGTTAATTCACTGGGGATGTGAATCATGAGCTAGTTGCAGGTAGAGGTTTTTTTTGGTGGATCCTAGCCATGAGTCTTCCATAAATAAACTGGCAAAAAAAGGGGGGTTATTGCATTCACACAAGCAAGAAGCAGATTTTGGTTGGAAAACCCTGGAAAAAAGATATCCAGAGAGGAGGGATTGGTCAACAGGGAGAGACTACCTTGGGAGGTCGTGGTCTCTTCTTGAAGGAGGTGTTGAAGCAGAGGCCAGATGGCCATCTGTCAATCATGATGTATCCCTGCAGGGGGTTGGACAAGAAGATATCCAATGACCTTGATGTTCTGATGTTCTCCAATTCCTTTTCAACCCAAAAGACAAAGTTGAGTGATGAGTCTCACTGGATACTTTCACATCCAATGGCTGCCCAAGTCTACAATGCCCCACAGGAAGTACTAAGCTCTGATTCCCAAGAATGCAAGTCCCAACGCTCCAATGAAAAAGACAATTTTGGATACCTTCCCAGCTTCTACAAAGGAGGCTGGGAAGACCTAGTTGCTGTTTCTCCCACTCCCTACTCCCTACTGCAAACCGAATGTGACAGCAAAGGCATTCATGCTCATGTGACTTAATTTCTATCCCCCTCCCTTTCCCACCTCAGGGAGCGTCATGTGGAGACCACCCCAAAGAAGGACCACCAAGCGAGCCCTTTCATCTTTGATACAAGCAGGACCCATAGCCGCCTTTCTCAATCGAAAATGAGCTAAATATGGACAGGGGAGATGAATCAAAAGGATGAGAAGGCGGGAACTGAGTCCTACATAGTTTTGACATATGAGGGGAAAGGGGTGGTAAAACTATGCCTTTGACCTTTACAATTGACTGGAGTTAACTGTTCTCATGCCACGTGGAACTCCTGCCATGTCCGACAGGAACATGTTGTTGGATTACCTTGGTCAACCTCTAGAACCGGCCTCTCTCTCTGAGAACCTTGCCTTGAATGGGAAGCCATGTTCCATCTTTCCAGATCTTCTGCAGATCTTCTCTTTGGAAGTGCAGAAAGGGAGTCCTAAAGGGCACAAATATATTTATGGAAAGGATACCTCCTTAGAAGTGTTCCCTTTCCGTGTGGGCGGTTGCATTCCTGCAGAATTGGCCCTTTCTGATGACCCCTTTCAAACCCTGTGTCCTTCTGCACAATATCTAAGGAAACACCGAATCCCTGTTATGTTTTTAATTCAACAAGAAACCAGGAATTGCAAGCGTGGGCTTTGAAAAAAGAGTGGGAAACAGTTGGGAAGATCAGAACGAACTGACCCCTGTTCCTTGAATGAGAGTCCAGCTATGGGCAAAGTCACAGAAAGAGAATGAGAAAAATGTAACTCTGGCTACTTCAGTCTGCCTGATTCTTGTTTCTGTTCCACTTGGACTCTTTCGGTATGTAGAGAGCATTTTTGTGCAAAATGTATTTGCGGCGAGAGGGAAAGAGAGGAAGGGGAGGAGTTTCTGAGTTCTGGTTGCTATTGTTCTGTTTTGCTCGGTGTCTCTGCAATTATGTCTCCAGGATCACACAGGAATGACTCATTTGGTGTGCTACCCACAACACAAAGCCTGGGAAAGTGTAAGATTTACCCCTTAAAGACACATACACACACACACACAGGCATTTACCAAGGAATAGAGGGAGGCCCTTCCAATCAAGATTTAAACATCCTTGGAAACCAAGCAAGGGAGGTTCAGATCGCCCTACTTCCTTTGTGGCCAAAGGGAAGATCCGGACCCAACTGACCAATCAGTGGCACCTTGAAACCTCTCAGTGTCATTCCACCACACTTCCCAGCCACAGCAAGTGAATAATCAAGCCAGGCAAGAAAGCATCTTCCATGTAGTCCTCAAGATGTCCCATCATGGATTTTGCTGACCTACTCCCTACCCTCCTGGCAGAGAACTCCTTTGCGAGAGGGATTGAGTTGGGAGGCCTATGTTGCTAAAGAATCTGCTTGGTTGGACACTGGCCAACAGCTGCTCCAGGTTTCTACTCCATTTGGTTCAGGGGCAAACCATGGCCAACTCTTGTCC
>JAPKID020005826.1:0-10932 GCA_026931265.2 Tropidonophis doriae | reverse complement strand
CTGTGTTAACCCATTCATGGATGCTATCTTCCCCTTATTAGAAGAGGCGTATCAGGTAAGTACAACGCCCTTTCTCAGTTTTGTGTACTACTACAATAGTTCCCTTGCTGCAAGTTGTTGGTAGCTATGAACAATGATGCTTCATTGAAAGCTTTTGAAATTGTGCTATATCATGTTTATTATTCCAGGTAAAAAGATTAACAGACCAAAATAGGTCCTTTGTGTTTCACAGTCCTTTTTTTTTTTTTTTAGGATAGATTTCCAACCCAGAACCAAATAATAATAGTAGAAAATTCATTAGATCAATTTTGGAAGTACATGGAAATTGTACTTATTTTCTAAAATGTACAGAGAAGTTGCAAGATTTTTTTCTGTCAACAACCCCATATTCTTTTAACTTTAAAAAGCCTGAGTAAAATTAAGGCATGAATAATAGTCAAGAAGGTATGATTAATGTTGTCCTTATATATGAAATTTAGTCAAAGTGTGATTGATCACACAATATTGGGGAGAATTCATGGTTGAGAAGATTTTTTTTTCATAGTGCACATCAACTGTATTGATGTGCAGAGCAAGGAGCTGGGAAACTACATGTGTCCTTCATCCAGGCTAGAACTGAAATCAAGACACATGATTTGAACATTCAGTGTAGAATCCACGGGTGGTAAAGAATACTATAGGCAATACATGTACATTTATACATACTTTTTATGGTTCTTGGTTAACGTTATCGTTTGTTGATCATTAATTATTTTAATGTTGAGACCACACCTCTCTCACCTGGACTACTGTAACACTCTCTACATGGGGCTGACCTTGAGGAGCACTCGGAGGCTTCAGCTGGTCCAGAATGCGGCCGTGTGGGTTGTCATGGAGGTACCTAGGTGCTCCCATGTTAAACTCCTTTTATGCAACCTGCACTGGTTGCCAGTTTTCTTCCGGGTGCGATTCAAGGTGTTAATTATGATCTTTAAAGCGCTCCATGGCTTAGGCCCTGGGTACTTGCGAGACCACCTACTGTCACCGGTAGCCTTCCACCATCCAGTACAATCCCACAGAGTTGGCCCCTTCAGGGTGCTGTCGGCCAGGCAGTGTCGGCTGGCGACCCCCAGGAGGAGAGCCTTCTCTGTGGGAGCGCCTTCCCTTTGGAATGAGCTGCCCCCGGAGCTTCGCATAATTCCCGACCTCTGGTCCTTCCGGGGTGCCCTAAAAAGTTGGCTTTTTCAGCAAGCTGGCATGGCCTGAATAGAATAAAATAAATTATTAATTTTAATTGTTAATTTTAATTTATTTTTAAATTTAATTGTTAATTGGGTTATTGGATTTTTTATTTGATCTCTGTATAATTTTTGTAATATGTGTTTTTTATGTTGTACACCACTCTGAGTCCTTGGGAGAAGGGTGGCATATAAGTCCAATAAAACCTAAACCTGAAACTTAAACAGCATTTCGGGACGGCTTTCAAATGAAAGAAGATTAAAAGAAAAGAAAACATATCAAGAAAAAGAAGAGAACGGAGTGGGAGTTAGAACCAAAATGATAAAAAAAATTGAAAGAATAAAACAAAGGATGTCATCCATTATTCTAATCCAGGCTAGGGAGAGCAATCAGATCTTTAGCATTTTTGAAATGTCAAAAAGTTATCTAAAGCAAATCATTGAAAAAGCCACCTTCAGTGTCCACTTCTAGCTCCAATCCAATAAGAAATTCATTAACAACCAGAAACCATGCTTTTATTTCACCTTTCAGTGACTGGTATGGGTATTCACTGAGGCAGTCTGCATTTGAACCTGCACATTCCAGGCACAGATGACTTCATGTAGGACAGCATTCCTTAGGTGTTTAGCACTGCACCGAAGTGTCATTCCATGCAATTAATATTTTATGTATAAATGCTTTATAAATATTTACTGTATCAACAGCTTATCAGGAGAAGAAGGGGGAAAACCAGTTTATTGCATTTATATTAAAATGTGCTCAAATGTTTAATTACAAGAGAGAATATTTAGACATGCCATAAATATGCCCATTGGCAGCATGCACTGGACCTGTTCCTATCCAACCGGCAAGCAGAGCCCAAAATATGGAGTAAGTTGTTTTTCCTTGTAAAAAGTCAGGGATGCAAATGGAAAGTAATTGTGATTTCTGCTTTTCATTCTCCGTTACAATATTATGACCACTGCTCGACTGCAGAGGGAATGAGTTATCTGAGGATAGAGCCTGGCCTTACCTGAGAATGGTTTCTTGGCTGCTTCCCATCTATAAGGAGCTACTCAACACTCCAACCATAAATGCTGCAAAGAGAAAGCCCTTTAGTTAAAAAAAATGTCATGTTTGTAAGAGAACTGCTTAATTTGGGTGGAACTTTTTCCACACTGAGAATATAGCTGATATCCTAATAGGCTTTGATCTTCATTCCAAGATTAAGTTCTAAAATATATACTGCCATTTCTTGACCCTAGTAGAATGTGCCTCATTTTAGTATCCCTATGGAATGTAAAAGTAATCTGAAAACTATTTTGGTCACAATAATACATATTCTACATAGAATATCTCTGATTTCATCCTTTGAGGGTAGATTTGAGCTAACCACCTGATTTATCTCGTACAGTGCTTCTGCAGATTAAATGGAATAATTATATACATGCTATTTTCTGAAAGGAGATGAAAGAAACCAATAAAAATACAAGTCATATGCCTTCATTTCTTTTTTTTACATAGCTACAGCTCTTTGACACATGCTGTTGTGCCAAATGCTTCCAATTCTACCTGAAAATCCAAGTCAGTATTTCAGTAAATTAGCTTTGACTCACCCCTAAATAATTCAACTGAAAAATGGTGGTGGGTTAAAACAGGAAGCAATTTTACAAGTCTGCCCTTTTGAAGAAAAATAGATTGTCCTTTCCCAAAGGTGGAGAACAGAAATGTGTGTTTATCAAGAGGTGACTTTAAGTGACTTTCTGCCTTATTCCATGCCATTCCAGATGGTGTGCTAACTCTCTGGAGTAGGCTTTTAGGGGACAGAGAGTACAGCAATAAGGACACAGGATCAGCAAAAATCAGCAGATGTGCTTTTCACTAGCCTGAAGCCACCTCTGGATACAACCCAATAAGGAAGTTCCCTTGCAACATTAATAGCCGATGTATCTCTGCTGCTGTAGATCATAAAATACATTTGAGCAAGAAGCCCATGCAAACTTTTAAATTCAGCATTTCCTAATAGATGTTGGCAAATGTTTGATGGTTCCTGTTTCTATTACCCCCACCCAGCCCCCATGTGGAAGGGAAAATAGCCATGGCTCACATTGATCTCCAGTATTACATGTCACCCAGCTCTTACCCTGGTCTGGAAATGTAATTAAAAGCACTCTGTTTTGCTAATGGTGACTTACTACAGTGTAGGAACCAATGTTTACATTTGCTTCCTCTTTTATTGCTCTAACGTTGGTACAGAAAGAAAAGTTAATGCATCTGAATTATTTTGAATGGCTGCAACTGATTTATTTTAAGATTGGAGTGCTGTGGTTTACATACATCATTTTCTTTCTGGATTACTTCATCATCAGATTTGTCTTCCTCCGCCTTCTCTCTTTTCTTTATTTCCTGCCTCAAATCAGCTTCCCCCAACAACGTTTTTTAATGTTAACTGCAGACAAACATCCTCCCAAAGCTAGATTTTTTTGGGTTATCCTTTGCTCTTTTTTTTTTTTTTTTTACAAATTCCAGTCTTTAGGTGATTGTAGTGAGGAACAGTATGACTAAACAAATAATCCCGCTTGCTGCCACATATTACAGAGAAGTGCTGGTCATAATATTTTGTGTTGTTGTAGCAACATATTCCTTGTCTATATTTAGTTTAATAGCCGCTTTTGGAATATTGCAAGCTTGTTGCAATATATTATCAAGTGGCTTGGAATGACATCATAACCCAAGAGTGCCATCTCCGGTGGGTTATAAAATCCTCCCAAACTCTCTGTAGGTATTAATAGCTTGTAATATAATTTTAAACCAGGTATTAGATTTTACAGCAGAAGGAATAAAAATAAATATTCCAGACATGCGCAGTTTGATGTGAAGAGAAAGAAGACATGCCTTGCAAACTTTTCCCCCACTCTCCCGTCTGTTATCAGGCAGAGTAAAAACGGATGTGGTGACCCAACCAGATTGACATGTGATCCAAACGAGTGGAATCAACACTGCTGAGTATCAAATCCTCTATCTTTAGGGAAACATTTTCTCCTTGGCTTAAAAGGAATCCCTGCATGGCCTGTAGAGGGAATGATTGCATTGCGTCGTATTCTGGAGCACATTGATTCAGCCAGCCAGCCACCTAAGCACTTCCAGTCTCAGTTCATGTGGGAATTGGCAAGGTTTGGTGGGTTTCCACAATTATATCAAAGGGGAGTGTGATTGATATGTCCCTGTGGCTGTTCCCTGTACTTCAGGGAAATGTAGCCCTAGTAACATTCTCCCTGGTTACCACTAATACTGATCACAGGAAACCTGAATACACTTTTGAGAAACCCCAGCTTACTGACTGATTTATGTCTCTGCTTTTGGCTTTACTATTTTTTAGCCTTTATGTGTATAGCGACATTATGTCGCATTTTTTTGAAGGCACTAGTCAACAAGATTATTGTATCCTCAGACTTGTTTTGCCTAAAGAAACAGAGGTTTGGTTTCTTAAACTCTTTGCCATTCAGACTTTCATCACACTTCCAGACCAAAACCCAAGTACAGATGTGGAGACTAGTTTAATTCAGACAGTGTCTTTTTATTGCTGTTTTGCAAATCTTTTGCAATTTTCTTTTATCTTAGAAAATATTTGAATGGAAAATATCTCCATTCTTGCTTCTATTCCAGGCTTCAACAAAGTCTGCTTTGGTAGATTGTAAAAGTTCTGATATATGAAGCAGGCATTTCTTACATCACTAACTGCAAACAATTTTTCTTCTATATCCATGGAGTCTGCTTTGTGCAGAAATAGATGATATTATCATGCACACTGTCATAGTTGTAGTAAATTGATATACAAAAGAGGGCAAACAAAGTAAAAATCTAACTGCAAATCTTCCTTTTTCAAATCTTCCTTCTCTCAGCATCAGTGTTTATTTCTTTTCAACATGGTGCATAGCCTGATGTTCTCACTTCTATATTTTAATCTTTAATCCCTGATCTCCAAAATTCATATCCCATTTTTCAGCTAAGAACATGAAAGAAGTGTGTGAGTTAATTCAACAGTGAAAAAATATTCCAGGCAGAAATTGCAGATCTAAAACCAACAGTTGTTCAGCTTCAACGCTGCAAAACAATTCATAAAAAGTATATTCATACATAGGGAAGGGTAGAAATAAGGGCTTAAATTAAATTACAGTGGATATGATAAAGATGGAATTGCGTCTTCAGATTTACAAAGAAAAATCAAGTGGGACTTTAGTGATTTTTTTCTTTGGCGGCAATAAAAATTATTATTTTAGGTTATGGTTAGACTGCACTTAACCTAAGCGCAAACCTAAAACCTAGCAGAAATCAGTTACCTGAGTAATTGTGCTGAGGTCTTGTTAGCAATTCTGGCAAACAAAATTATTTCAAACATTATTTATTAATTCAATTTTGATGCCTCATAACTCCAATGGCTTCTGAGTAGCTTTGAAAATAAAGAACAACAGAACAACAATTAAATAAGAGTACAATGAAATGAATCCCAAAAGAATTACAAACTTGCAATCCAGACAATCTGCCAAACTCAAGTGGAAGTTCCATTCATCTTACTACAAAGCCTGGTAGACCAGCCAAGTTTCCTTTGATAATTGGACAGGATTATAGATTATAGAAAAAAGAGGAATATGATGTAAATAGGGATAGATAAAGATATATTTGCACTTATTACAGCTAGGAAGAATATCAAAGCCACTTCTTTCTTTCTTTTTTCCCATTTCTTTTCTTTCTTTTTCTTTTTTTTTTTGACTTTTTTCTTTTTATTTTCTTGGTCTTCCTTTTTTATATTAATTTGTACCTTCATGCATTTTATTGTAGGGAAATTGGCTCTCAGGAGGATCTCATTCCAGAGGGCAGGTGCTGCTATAAAAAAGGCATGTTTCCTGTGTCCCAAAAGATAACACTGTATCTTGGATGGGACCTGGAGTATCCCTACTCAGACTGGTTGTACTGGCCAGGCAAGAACCAGTGGTAATAAGTAAGAACCAGACTTTGTGCCAGATAACAATCCTATATATGTCTACTCAAATTAAGCAGCATCCAGTGGAAACTACTCTGATTTCAGATATAGGTAAATCTCAATGTTGATCTGTAAGCCTCTTTCTTGTTTCCATACTAGCATTTAACTCAGGCATTGAATCATGAAAATTCAGCACAGGAAACATCCCTAAGCAAAAGGAAGCCTCATTATTCACACCTAAGCAAAATGGTTATCCCGATAAGCAGCGCGATCAGATCTGCAGGAGAAAAAATATAATACTTTTTGTTATTGATCAAAAGTCTGGTGGCCTTCTCTAGAAAACAATATTCCAGGAAAGGCTCCTTCTAGAGTTGTCAAGATCTTTAAATATTTCTAGCTAATTATTTTGTGTCCCATGTGCTTTGTTTGCCTGTTTAAAAGCGTGACTTGCCTGACCCAAACCATATAAGCAAAGAAATCCAGTTGTAGACTTTTATATAGCATTGGGTATTAGAGATTCATAATGCTATAACATTGGTGCTTGCTGAAAATGATCAATAAAATCTTATTAAAATGAACAGCCCATGCATGTCTAATCCACATGTCATCTAATTACATATATCAATTGCTTTCCCCTGACCCTCACAAAATGTATATAGTTACCAGATTGCCAGGGAACATACAAAATTAGGAAGAGTCGGAGCTATTTTTTTCCCCCAAAGAAAAAAACAATGCCTAAAGTATTAAATATATCAGTCTGGAAGGAGTAAGCCATATCTCAGATGCCTGGGACATATTTGATATTCAATTCCCTTTCTAACCACCTCCCCCTTCCCGCTGCACTCCACTTTAATCACACCCACCATGCAGTGCTTGTAAACTGTACCGATGTCAACTATCCTCTATTTATTACATCTTACACTTTAAATATCACCTCTGACAAACAAAAGAAAAGCAAATGTTCCTAAATTTCCTGAAGGGCTGAAACATCAAGCCCGGATTATTATTGTTTATGTCTCAGCTTTAGCAGCCTCCAATGTCTCCATGGTCTGCTGTGCGCCGTAGCTGGCAATGATGAATGACCATTACGGCAGCTTATTGGAAATGGCTTGATTTATAACCTGTTCTCCCACCTCAGCCTAATGGCTTCATTTCTTTCCTCCAGTGCGTGATGCCACAGCCAAGGTCATTGCGCCAATGGCCTTTTGTTGTTCGTTTGCTGATGACCAGTGTGCCTGAGAGTCCACATGAAGCAGGGGGTGGGGGAGGAAGGGAAAAGGAGCCAACCTTTACATTTTATCTCTCCCCCTCCCCAACTTCCACCCCCTGATAACTGCAGGAGAACACTAGATTAAATGCTGTCTTCTTTTTTCTTTTGCCTTCCTTCCCTTCCTCGTCAGACAAGGCCCTGCTTTATGAGCCACACTGGGAAAGTCTATTACTCACATCTACTTTAAATGACCAGCATCAAATATATACAGCTCCCATTAAAGCTGAGATCAATAAAAATGCCATTAAGATAGTAAAAGTTGCTGATATTAGTGAAGCCCCCAAACAAAATATTTGATTTTCTTTCAGGTTGTTAGTGAGATGGAATACGAACACATAGGAGAAAGAGAGAGAAGGGGCCATGCCTGTGGTCAATAATTTATCTCTGAGATTCATTCAGCCTCTCACCCAATATTTCCCTCCTGTCTATTGATTCCTCATCATTATTTGTCATAAGCTGTCCTAACTCAAGGAGAAAATATGCCCTGTGTGTCCAAGGGGAGTCATACCTGAAGAAATAGAAAGGAATTTCATTAAAAGCAAGAAAGGACAGCCTTGGCTTTGAGAATCTCCAGGAGCAAGTTGCTAGAGGAGAGGAGGCAATTCTGCCGATGTCTATATATGGTGCATGGGGATTAGGCAGCCCCATGGCAGAGAGTTCCCTCACCTTTGAAGACGCAAAGATTGTGACTTTCACAGCTTTCTTTAATTTTGGGAGATGATGGACCATGTGAGGATCAAATCATTAATTGTGGGTGCAGATCATCATTCATTGTGGGGGATGATGGGCCATTTGAGAATCAGAGCAGAAGAATTCTATGGAGGAGAATGGAGACACTTCCAGATTCTGACCTATTCTGGATGACCCTGAACATGCCAAAAAATGCTAAATTGTTCATATTCCTTTTTTTCTTTCATGTAAAAAGATATGTATGTGGACGCTAGGTTCATTATGCACAGTACTTCCAGGTTATCATCATTTGGATTTGTAGTTGAGGTGTAGGAGGTTACTAGATCAAAATTGGAGACATCTTAGAAAAATATAACAGAATAACAGAGTTAGAAGGGACCTTGGTGGTCTTCTAGTCCAACTCCCTGCTGAGGCAGAAAACCCTACACCATTTCAGACAAATGGTTGCCCAATCTCTTCTTAAAAACTTCCAATGTGGGAACATCCACAACTTCTGGAGGCAAGTCATTCCACTGATTAATTGTTCTAATTGTCAGGAAATTTCAGCTTAGTTCTAGATTGCTCCTCTCCTTGATTAGTTTCCATCCATTGCTTCTCACAGCATACTCCAGTTTATCCCTTACTGCATTAGAGCATTCAAGGTCCCTGCTATCCTAATTCAGAGATCTAAATTACAGGGGGGGAAAGGGAATGACTCCTAAATCCCATGTCTTTTTCACATATGCTGTTGCTGACACTTCAAAGTCATTAGCATATTATCCACTTATTGTTCCTTTTATATAACCATTATCAATCTTGCTGAGGGAGAAAAACATGAAGTTTGAAATTCTAGAGTCATCTGCCTGAGGTAAAGTCACACTGAACTCAGTGGGTGTTATTTCTGCAGGGATATGTACAGAATTGCACTATAAATCAAAACCAAAATATGTTTTCCCAGTGCATGACTTATGGGAATGGCCTTTTACGCGTTTACCTCTCAACATTTGTTGTCTTAATTAAGAGACAAACATACATGAGTATGGGTGGCATACAGTAATATGTATGTAGAGAAGAAATTTATGTATGACCTTGGTGGAGAAATAGCTTTGCTATTCTGGGTTACTGTTTAAAATATTTATTTAATTAATTAACTTCTATCCCACTGTAATCATAACTGATGATCTTGTAAACTAATAATCCACTCATGATGGATGTTTTAATTATTATTATTTAAATTTGTATACCACTAAATTATTCAGACTCTCAATAGCTTAGAACAAAATGAAATGAAATCAAAGAGCCATGGTAAAGAAAAACAATTACAATGAAAAAGCCACCATAAGAAAAAAAATAATAATTGTCGTCATTGTTGTTCTTAGTGTTCGCCCGGCATGATTACAAGGTTTTGCACTGCCCCTGCCTAATTTATAGCAAAACTGATAGCAAAGCTATCAATGCATGATGCCATGAGGGCTTTTATTTACTAGCTGGCTTATTGGAAAGCCTGATGCTGATTTGGTAAAAAAAAGAGAGAGAGAGAGACAGAAAGAGATAAATCTAACCCAATAATGCCAACAAGTACACACAGAGAGAATTAGAGGTGCCCTTACATGCTCTTCCTCCAATGTGATATATGCCATCGTCTGCCAGCAATGCCCCTCTGGATTCTATGAAGGACAAGCCGGACAAACTTTGTGCAAAAGAATTAATGCACACAAATTTGACATGAGGAGTCAGAACAAGGACAAAGTGGCATCAGAGCATTTCAGCCTCCCCAAACACTCCATAGCAGTCCTCTAAGTGACAGTTTTGGAAAAGTGGGACTTTAACATACCATCAAGAAAGAAATTGTTGAACACACATACATCAAAAGGCTTCAGACCATCTCCAAAGGTCTCAACAAACACAATGGGCTTTTAAAGGTATAATTGTTAGTTGAAAAGGTATATGTAATTTGTCTCACATGTAACCCTCATCTAAATAACTAACCTGTCTTCCTCTCCCTTTCCTCCCACTTCAACCCTAATTTAAATCTTACATTGGCCTCCCTACTCCAGGCATCTGATGAAGTGACCTGCAGCTCCTAACCACTTAAAATGTGTCAATTGGAAAAGAGTCTACCAAATTCCTGATTTTCAAAAACCGAGGCTAAGTCTTACACTCAAAACCAACAGTAACAGTTGAAATGAAATGAAAATATAATATATCTATTTGTAAAAACCCTATCGTAATATAATAGTGGGGACAATCAAACCTCAAAAACCCTCCAGAAGAACTTAATCTTTCAAAAGGTCATCACCAAAACAGCCAATGTAACAATGCACAGGGCCTTTGATTGAAGAGTAATACTTCCTAGCCTCAGCCAATTTACCTTGTGAAAATAGGGTATCACTAGAAGCTTCTTTTGGGGGATCAGAAACTTGACCCCCAAATGGTCCTATAAGATTATAGTATTCACCATTTGAATGGGGAGTTTGAAAAACAAGACTCTTGATCACATTGAAAAACATTTGCCAATTCCCTTCAGATATTCAAATAAATGTTTTGGTGAGGATGAAGGCTCATCACTTCCCCACAGACATTCATTCAATTAAGCTACCAATTTTCCAAAGTCCTATGACCTACAGCTTTGTCTAACTGGCTCATAAAACTTTTATCTGTGTCTGAGAACAAATGTTACTTACCAATTCTTATTCATATTCATATTCATATTCATTCTCATTCTCATTCTCATTCTCATTCTTTTCTCTCTCTCTCTCTCTCTCTCTCTCTCTCTCTCTCTCTCTCTCTCTCTCTCTCTCTCTCTCTCTCTAAT
>JAPKID020005825.1:0-10932 GCA_026931265.2 Tropidonophis doriae | reverse complement strand
TTACACGGGAAAGCACTCGAATACAACAAGACCATCATACCTACACCCGTGAAAATTTACAAAAACAAATATAAATATATTGCACCTAACTCTGATAGACTCCAGATGGCATAGCAAAATAAAAATGAGAAAAGTAATGGGGAAAAAAAACATCTGGACTATAACCATCATAACAAGAAGCCACAACACACACACACACAGCCACACAATACATTAATATCAGACCCAGGATTAAAGGCAGGCAATGCCTATATCTTTGGTTCCTGAAATCAGGGACTCTGGTGGGGAAGGAATGCTTTGTTCATCCTGCAAGATGACAATTTGTAAGAGAAGGGATTTGGAGTGCACCTACAAGCAGTTCCTGTTTGTCTTTAAGCCTGTTTGAAGGCACTGAATTTAAGTCCCATGCAACAGATATTTTACTGTAATTCCAGTGAAATTCTATATATCTGGATCAAGATACAAGCATATAATTCAAATTCTTCATATCACATTTATTCAAAAGTATGTTTGACTGTATTGCATTTAAAAAAAAAAATAGGAACCTGATGGAGAAGAAAGGCTTTTAAAAAAGAAATCAGCAAAGCATCTAATGTCAATTAAGCATTTTATGGTTATGGTTAAAATGGTTTAATTAGTAATTCTGCTTAGGGTTGTAGCATTAATACTCTGACTTTAATTTAAAAAGTAAGTTAAGGTGTCTTCTTTTGTTTTTCTTCATTGCTTGGCATCTTAACATTTCCCCCTTCTGACTCAAATCTCATTTTATTGTGGATGATGGATAATCTCACCAGTTTTTCAGACTTTGCCTATACACCGAGCTAGGTCTGATTTTTTTTTTTAATTGCACTAAAAGATTTATTTAACTTAAAAGGCTTGATTTCTATTTTTTCAACAAGTCATCTATTCTTATTTTCTGTTCTTTAAAACAGAAAGCCTTGTGGGAGTTTTCCTAATCTTTCCCTCCATTTTCTCTAGGGAAAAATACAATTTGTAAATGTCAGGAGATATGCAAATCACACACTCGATATTATTCTCAAAGACATCCATTTATTTCTCTTTCCACACCATCCCTCCAGTTCTTCTTTTCTGCTCTTACACTGTCTGCAATTTTATGACTCTTCATTACATACATGTGCAATATTGAAATTGGCTTTTGGTTTTGTCTATTAACCAGAGTCATTGCTTGGGCCCTAATATTGACTATGATAACTGAGTAATTGTTCCTTATTTGGGACACTCAAACAGACAAACCACAGCAATCAACCAGTTAAACATATAAAGGTAGTCCTCAATTTACAACAGTTCATTTAGTGACCATTCAAAGCAATGGTGGGTTTCTAATATTTTTCCTACCGGTTCACTCGTGCATGTGCACGAAACTTCTGCACATGTGCAGAAGCGTCTGGGCAGGTGGCAGAGCCTCCTGACGCTGCTACTACCAGTTCACCTGATCTGGGCCAAACCAGGAGCAACCCACCTCTGATTCAGTCACACTGAAAAAAGTGAGATATGGCCATTTTTTACACTTATAACATTGCAGCATCCCCATGTTCACAACATCAAAATTCAGACACTTGTAAACTGACTCACATTTATGACCGTTGTAGTGTCCTGAGATTGTGTGATCACTTTATGTGACCAATAACAAGCACATTACTAATCTAACAACTACAATGATTCACTTAACAACTGTGGCAAGAAAAGCTGTAAAATGGAGCAAAATGAACAACAAATGTTTGACAGCAACAAAAATGTTGGGCTCAATTGTGGCCATAAATCGAGGACTACCTGTGATAAAAGTAACACAACCGGTTGAGATCTACTGGGTGATGCTAAATGCTGTGGCATTTTATTTCACATCTCCTTGTTCCGTCTCATCTTCCAACATGCTACAACATTCTGTGATCATTCATTCTAAACTGGATGAAAATAGGTCTTTCCCAGTGTTTCGTCATTATGTTAAAATCTGTGCCTCTAGCCTGATGAAGCTATTGATGTAGTTCCAGTGCCCATATCTTGTCTGTTACTTGTCTTGTATGGGAGGGGAAGGGGCTGGAAGCTTTTTGTCTCTCTGAGGGTTTTCCTTCAGCAATGAAGAATGACAGATACTACAAAGAAATGGGTTAGTGCGTTAATGTGCACAGATGTCTCAGAGAAATGTTGTCTCCTGCTGCCAAAATTGTCTTCTCCAGTTCCCTTACCTTCCTATTACCAAACATAAGTAAAATAGATCTGCTTGTTGTCCTGAAGGCAAATCTCAGCTTTCCAGGTTGCTTTGTGAACAACCAGCACCTTACTTAAGTTTGACAGAGACGCCTTTAGAACAAGCTTCAAATGCCAAGGCATCCCTTTTAAGTTCTGATGATTAAAAAATTCTGCATCTGATTGAAAATATAAAACTTGGGCTATTTTCTTGCACTTTTAAATCTGCTGATAGTAAGGGATTGTACGTTCAGAGAATTGAAAGCTTGTTACTAAGCAGAACATGTTTATAAAATATGTTCCACAGTTCATTATTTGCAAAATAACTTGGTGCTTTTTTCCCCCTTCAAAATAATCCTGCCATTTCCCCTGAGTGAGTAAGCAGTTTGAAACTTGGATAGCACTCCTACAGCATTTGGAAGGCAGTTTTTTTTTCCTTCAGTTTCAAAGCATTTTGAAGTGCAGCTTCACAGCATTAACTTTAAGAATTGGATGTGCTAATAACTGATCCGTGTAATTCAGAAGCAGGAACCTGGTGTCTTCTAGAAATTTGGGGTTGATTTGTATGCTTTCCAGCCACTCCAGACAACAGCAAAAGCTTATGAGATTTACAGAGCAAAAAGTCTGGAGAGGGCCAAGTTTGTTATCCTGTACAATTTGTACGTGATCCAATATTTTTTGGACTAAGTATGCAGGAGATCAGGGCAACCACAGACCCAGCATATGCTGCCTTTGTGGTCATTTGACAAAGACTTTTCATATAGTTGTATTGTGCAGCAGCTGCTCATAAATGTTCCACGTAATGGAAACCATCTGCTAACAGCTTCTTTTACAAAATCCGAAAATATGTAAAAGCAGAGTTGCTCTCTTGCCAAAAACTCAGATTCTTCGCTTTGTTTAAGAAAGATGGATTTGGCTGTCCTTTAGTTAGATCTGGGTTGAACTGCTAAACTAAAAGCAGCTCCCTGATGCCAGCTGCTGTATGGTGGCTCAAAATGCTTTCTCTGTAGGCAAAAAGGCAAGCATCTTGCATAAGTCTACACGGGGATTATATTTGGACTGCTAAAACAAAGTATGCTTGCGTGGGCATTGGCAAGAGCTTGTGTTGTAGCATTGTGCTAGAACCTCAGTGGATGCAGTGGGCCAGTTTGCTTTAATTTAAATCTGTTATATTTTTAATGAATATACTATATATGAAATTGGCTCCAGTTCTAATTCCAGTGTATGTTATATATATATGAATGTTTTTAAAAAATAAGATGGGAAAAAAGTTGCAATGAGTCTCACAGATATAATATAGGGAGTTGGGGAGCATAGAGTTTTAATAAATTATTATGTTTATTATTAAAATCCATTCCAGAAAGCCCAAATAGGATGAGTTTAATGTGCAAGCTGCATTGCACTTTTCACAAATAATGGAAATAAAAACAATAGATGTAAACAGAAAAAGGGGATGTTAATATAGTTATGGGGCTAACATGTGGTGGGGGAAAAAGCATCAAAATATTACTACCAAAAGCTAGCCAAAATGATAAAAGAAAGTGAGCCACAAGCTTTTAGGTCGATTGAAGTAAGCGCTTCTTAAACAACAAGAGGTTGTTTTGGCAAGTTTGAACTTCTTTTTCATTACAGTTCATTAGCTGTTCATCAGATGGCTCAAAGAAGATAAAACTTCAATGCTAGAATGTGTTCCCTTATCACAAAATTCTCCTACATGAAATAAATCCATGGTTGAAAACAATGAATTTGGATGAACAATCCTAAATCTCATTTATTGCAGCCATGAGACTAATTTCATGCTCCTCTTTGCCCACTTTTGCTCTAATTTCAAAAGTCACTTTCAGGAAATCCATACAATATTTTGATGAAAGCTATTTGTCCTTTCCTTTCTACCTACTGCTTGGGGGAGAATGTCCAATTGTTAGATTGAATATAGGTTTGTCTAACTAAATTAAATTGCCAATAAAATATTTTATTTTATAGATTGATATGTACATTATTTTGCCATATTCTCTTTTTTTAAGTTTGTTGAGAAGAATTCCATTTAATTTTACTTTACTATGCTTGGTTATAATATAATATGTTACCTTCCTCTGTGAATTTTATAAAGGACATGACATGAAAACATTTGCTATTTTCTATGATTTATTTCTAGCACCCATTTTCCAGAAATGCCTTCAGTGCTTCCCAAATCAACTTCAAGTAGGAACATTCACCAAATTTCATGACAACTCTTAATTCTGGAAGATCATGCATATTTTTGGCATGAGCAGGAGATTCAATTCAACTAGATGATCTTTAAGGTTCCTTTCATTATTCTGCATTGACTATGCTATATATGGATAGGTCTGAGCTCATTTCCAATTCCAGTTCCTCAACAGAATTAGGTCTAGCAAAATAGGCAGATGTATAATCTCATCCTAATTTCATATACATACTGTATCTTTCTAATGATGTCATTGTATCTCTGGTACATTTCTTTGTTAGACATGGTTTTTAATTTTTTCTTCAGTAATTGCTATTTCATGTACTTTAAAGGTAGAGCTATCAAAATGTGGCAATGAATAAAGGGCTTTGTCTTCAGTTTTGTACGGTGGGAGAAAGAAGTCAAAGAAATTGGATTTGTGATGATATCTGTTTCTATCCAATGTTATATGGAGAAAAATACTGGTATACTTAAAGAAAAAACTTGAAGTAGGTCAGTGATCATCAACTGTATTTGTTAAAGTTAATTTACATTTCCCTGCAGATCTAAAAATCTTCACATTGCATCCAAATTCAACTTTTTGGTATCTGTGGAATTGGGGGACAAACAAAGGCAAAATGGTGAGTGACTCTTACTGTAATCAAGGCCCCGCCTTTCTTTTCTTTGTGTTTAACATACAAAAGGGACAGGGCTATTGTAGTTACTATCCTGATTTGTCTGATGGCGTTGTTTCTATCTTTTTGTTCTATCTGAACAAAAGAAATTAAGTGTTCTTTCGTAATGGATTCCTTCCCATTCAAAGTCCATTTTATAGCTTTCCAGATGGCATGTTCAGTAACTATGGTAGCTGGGCATAATATGAGTTGTCATCATTACATGTTTGGAGGACACTGCTTTGAATAAGGTTGAGAAACAAATAATAGTTTGGATAAGGTTGAAATACAAATAATGTGGTGTAGAAGGGACCTGGGGGGCCTGAAAACTATCTAATCAAAGTTATGAACATAGGCAGATGTTCACATAATTCAGCCACGTAGTTTGTGTAAGACTGTCACCTTGATCATTCTATATGTCACTAGTAAAAGGCTGGGGGCGGCAGATGCACGTACCACAGGAGAAATATTTGTGAGATGAATCTGTTAGCGTAGCATCAAGTAATCTATGGCACATTTTAGACGAGGCAACATTATCAATAATTTTACTGAGAAGTAAGTTCATATCTATTAACAGAATGACAGAGTTGGAAAGGACCTTGGAGGTCTTTTAATCCAACTCTCTGCTCAAGCAGGAGACTATACCGTTTTGAACAAATGGCTGCCCAGTCTAGAAATAATTTAACTGTATTTGGCAGGGGATTTTAAAAGTTTTTAGTTTATTTTAGCACAGGCTAGTTAATTTAATTCCATTTTAACACTGTATTGTATTTATTGTATTGTTTTATATTTGCCTGTGAGCCGCCCTGAGTCCCTTCGGGGAGATAAGGCAGGATATAAATCCAAATAAACTTAAACCTAAACTTAAACTTAGTTAGATTATTTTGCATGATTCTCCCATAAAAGATGCTGCTGCCTAACACAAGTTATGATTACCAGTTGCGTGACAGATGGCTTCTTCTATCACCAAAACATAAACATTAGTAATTTCAAAAATACATATTTATATAAACACATGCACACACACACAGGCTTTAGGCTTTAAAGGCAGAAATGACTTACCCTTCATAAAGGTGACAAGACTTTACACAGGTTTTTCCTCTGATGAAGTGTTTACATGATAAACACTGATCTGGCCCTGGTCCCCAACATCCATTTTTTGAGCATAAATGACTGCATATCATCCCTTCTGCAGCTGTAAAATAAAGACAGGCACAATCATTTATAAAAAGCAGTGTGTTAAATGGCATGTACAGTGCTTAGTTCTATCCCCATCACTTAAATCCATAAAAATGGGAGGAAGAGACAGGAGAAAATTATTTTTGCTTTAACAAAGGTTGCTATTGGGCCAGTACATTAAAATATTCTACTTATGATGACTGGTTTATTATCAGCAGTAGAAAAAGATTATGAGAACCCACCTCATCCGATGATTATTTAATGTTACTCATTAATACTAATAATGTTTTAAATTGAGACGATGCAGATTTTTTTAATGTGATATGTAATTTGTGATTATTTTAAATGGTTTAAAATTTGCTATGGCATAAAATAATCTACTAATTGAAATGTTATTTCCTAATTTCTTTAACTAAACATTTATGACTAGAGAGCAGAAGGCTTGGAATTAACATAGTATCATCCTGGATAATAAAAATATATTAGTGACATCATGAGCTGTTTAAGAAATATTGCTGAAGAATTTTTAGGTGAAGATAATATAGAAACAGATGGAATCTGGTTGATTAAAAGTCATATAAAGAGAATTAAGTTATTATAAAGGTATTCACAAATTTTCTTTTATTCATACTGCCACTGAGATAATAATTGTTGCTTTATTTATCACCACGCAGTATATAATATTCTATACAGAAAGATATTTTTTTAAAAAAAGCAAAAAATGTGAAAATCAATCAAAAAGAATTGATGGATAAAGCAAGTTTTAAGATAAATAACTGGGTATCACTATGATAAACATAATGTCAACTCTCCATGTTGACATTCCAGGCATAATGTCTGCCGATTGCCGAAAAGTGAGGGAAACATGGTGATTTGGACTGTAATAGACCTGTTCTCCAAATAGACACACTTCATATTCTGCTCACAAGCTAGCTAAACTGTTCCGGAAACACATCTACCGCCTGCATTGAGTACCTCAAATAATTATCTCAGACAGAGGGGTCCAGTTCATGGCTAAGTTCTGGAGGGGGTTCCTGTGGTCCATTGGGTCATCCCAGGGCCTTAGCTGGCTTTTCATCAGAGCACCAATAGGGAGGGCAGAGAGACTGAATGCTATGGTACAGCAGCACCTGAGGCGCTATGTGAACTATCAGCAGTCCAATTGGGCAGACCTTCTGTTTTTCGCTGAGGTCACGTACAATAATCTGTTCACAGCAGCACAGGACTAACACTGTTCGAAGTAGTAAGCAGCATGGACTTCGTCCCAATGCCTGAGTATCCAAGGAATCCCCTTCCTCAGTCAGCTTGACTGGATGTCAATGCTAAAAGCAACCTGGGAGAATGTCAAAAAAGTGCTAGCTAAAGCAGCACAAACCTACAAGAAACAGGCAGATAAACACTGAGCTCCGCAATGACCATTCTTGGTGGGAGAGAAGGTTTGCCTCTCCACAAAATACTTGAGATTAAGACTCCCTAGCAAGAAAGTGGGACCAAAGTTTGTGGAACTATTCCCCATAGTAAAGATCATCAACCCAGTCTCAATGCAACTGAAACTGCCCTGACTACTAGGGAAGATAACACCCAGTATTCCATAGTAGCCTCTTAAAACACGTGGTTGGATCCACTGAGACCACTGCCACAGAAGCCCCCAGGCCCTGTGGTCATAGGGGGCCAAACTCATTATGAAGTGCAACACATCCTTGATTCGAGGTGGCCAGGAGACAATTCCAGTACTTGTCAGAGGCAGCTTGGGTAAAGAGTGGAAATATCCAGGCTGATCACCTTATAGAAAGATTCCATGAAAAAAATCCAAACAAGCCTGGGGGAGGACATAGCCTTGAATCCTATACTTGTAATCAAATTGTTTTTGTTCACAGAGATTGCTTTTGAAAAATGAGAAGAACCAGATGTCAACTCGCCGTGTTGACTTTCCATGCATACTGTTGGCAGAGCTGGATCTCATAGCTGGGTTGAGATGGATAACGTGTTTATTGGATTTATTGGGTAACGTGATTTATGACACAGACTGAAGGGAGGAAAGGAACAGGGACAAAGTTCAGAAGCAGATAAAGAAAACAAAGAAATGGCTGTAAATAAGAATTGCCTAATGAAGAATGTCTAATGAAGCTGTTAATAAAGCACTGGTTTTTGTATTACAATATTGGGTCGCTTATCATGAATCAGGCATCGTTAGGAAACTTTACACATGAATTGTATGTTATTTCAAAATAAGACATGGAATGAAATTTAAAACGACATGTTAAGATGAATGAAACTACAAGTGTCATTCTTGAGAGAAATTCTGTGATAAAAAATAAATAAATAGAAGAGTTCTGGAGTTAGAAGAACACAAACTGAGATTTGGTGAGATGGATATTTGTGGTATGACAAAGTCAAGACTAACTTAGATTTTAAAAATTGTTGTTAAGACCTGCCATACTGGAGATTGCTAGCACTTTTGAATATCTTCAAAAGTGTTAGCAATCCCCAGTATGGCAGGTCTTAACATAACAATTTTCTTGGGTTTTTTTCCCCTTGACAATATTTTACTTCTCATCCAAGAAGCTTCTTAAATTCAGTTCACTTCTTCAGAATTTTCAAAGGAAAAAAAAAATCCAGTTGCCACTAGAACATTTGGGACAATCATGACCTGGATGATTGAGAATCTCCATAGACAGTAAGGGTCTGGAAGGGATAAAAGCAAATGCACAAGTATACAATTGGCTCAACAGCAGTAACTGTTGGTGGGATCTAGGTGTGCTAGTGGATCGCCATTTACATATGAGTCAGCAGTGTGCTATAGCTTTCAAAAAAGCCACGTCTGCATCAATAGAGGGATGGCATCAAAATCATGAGAAGTGATAGTACCATTTTATACTGCACTAGTGAGATATGTGCATGATATAAAAGGGATGCTGAGATTCTAGGAAGAGTGCAGAGAAGAGCAACAAAGATGATAAGGGGTCCGGAGGCTAAATTTTGCAATGAATGGCTAAGCAACTAGGTATGTCTGGACTAACAAAGAGAAGGATTAGGCATAGCTGTCTTCTGGTACTTGAGGGACTATCACAGAAGAGGAAGTCAGTTTGTTCTCCAAAGTATCTGAGGTTAGGACAAGATCCAACCTGGAACTAAGAGAACTTGCCTGACAGTGGGAACCAATTAATCAATGGAACAGTTTGCCTCTTAAAGTTGTCGGTGCTCCACTGCTGGAAGTTTTCAAGAAAAGTTTGGATTACCATTTTTCCAAGATGGTATAAAGTCTCCTGCCTTGGGCAGGGGGTTGGAGTAAAAGACCTCCAAAATCCTTTCCAGCCCTATGATTCAATTGGATTCTATTTAAAAAACAAAACTCAGATGAAAATTTAATCTGGATAACAAATTCTCATTCATATTACTTTTCTTCACTGAGATGCTTGAGTAGTGTTCCAAAAAGATGAAATATTCTATAGCAAGTCTCAGCCACCTTCAATTTACACTGCTTGTTGCTTACACTGCAAACAATACACTGCTACTAGAATGAATGTCTGCTTGTGCTTCATTAACAAAGACACTGAGTATCTTATCATGTAAGCACACCAACTGCCTGAGCACATATAGCTTGTTCTCACCTTACTTGAGTTCAACATGCTCTTTCATCACTGTGTTGTGATTTCTGATGCTTCCACAGAATCAAATGCCTCTTTTGATCTAAGGAACATGACTCATCCATCGCTAAAGAGCATTTTTCATACTCTTTCCCAGAGAATATGGGAATACATCTGGAGGTTAGGCAGTCTCAGTTCCACAGCTGCATGGCTACAGTCACCTTACAATATCCTGAAGAAGATATGTGTCCAAATGGAAGAATGGAACACTTCTCCCTTAATGATAAAGCTTCACTCATGATCCTGAAGGCAATCAAGCCCCAGATTCTCCCCAACATACTCCCCCATCTTAAAAATGAAAAACAGGATTGCAATCACCACAATTTCCTTAGGATATTCTTCTCTTCTCATAAATCAGAAAAGCCCTGTAAGAACCTTTCTATTCTATTATAACACACACACTATTGTGACTTATATCTACAGTATTGTTCATGAAAGCGTATGACTTTTAATAAATTTAATGGCTAACATGGGTCTTCTCTTGCAATCAGTATTCTTTTGGGTATTTTTTTCTCATTGGTAAGAGTTTAAATTCTTACATATAGAGCAAAGAGGTTTTGCACTGAAGATGAACTAGGAGAATTGATGCCTTTAAAAAGAAAAATAAATATACAAATAAAAAAAATCCTTGTCCTTAAATTAACAAGTTATTCTCTCCCATACTCCAAAAGCCAGTTCAAATGAAACATACAGACAAGCCTTACATTTATTATTTATTTGGCAACACTAGTCAAATGGAGAATTAATCAGGCGAGGAGCTAAGTGGGTAGAACAATATCACCCGGGCTATATAAGATGAGCCACAAAAGCATTGATAGCTTATGTCAAGACTGTTTTAAGATTATTTTGTTGCCTGAAACAAAGGAGCAAATAATGCCCCATTTAACTCTGGATGCATAGCTAGCAACTCAATTTTGGTGGATGGAACAGAAAATCCTCTGAGAACCTCCCTTGTATCTAGCATTAATACCGTATTTTCCGGCGTATAAGACGACCGGGCGTATAAGACGACCCCCTAATTTTACAGTTTAAAAAACAGGTT
>JAPKID020005824.1:0-10933 GCA_026931265.2 Tropidonophis doriae | reverse complement strand
GCACCTTAAAAATAATAAGAGCTCCCTGAAAATAAGGCTAAGTGCTCATTTGGGTGTGTGTGTGTGTCAAAAGAAAATAAGACCCTGTCTTATTTTCGGGAAACACACGGTAGTATCTGCACACAAATGATACCATGTTTTTTCCAGGCCAAATATGCACTGTATGCAAGTGGTGAATCTCCTCCAACCCTGCATTTTTTAGTAGCAGAAATCTTTAATAAGCAATGTGTAAGAACTCCTGGATATTTTTAACTTTATATATAACTTGAAATGTAGGCTGCTGCCACATGGCAGAAAGGCTGTTACTGTAGGATTTTAGGTTAAAATGCACGAGCGTATGATTTTAGGAGGAAGCCCATTTCATGGTTCGGCTCAGACTTCCTCCACCCAAGCTGGTGTTTTTCAGATGTGTTTGGATTTCACTTCTCGTAATCCCCAGGGGAAAAACCTTATTTTCACCTTTTTTTTAAAAAAAAAATAAAGCCGGGGCTTTCTCCTTTCATTTCTGAAGGACTGTGGGGTTTTTTCAGTGTTGTTTCTATATAACTGGTGGCTTTGTGATATTCTTACTCCACCGGTATGTGTATGTGCTTGCAGTTGCACTTCTGTTTCCGCTTTTGTACTGCTGCTACTTGTGGAAGTTTTTGTCTCAATAGACATTTCAACCTGTCCTTTCCTGCTTTGTTAAACCAAATATCCGGGTTTTCTACAAATGCAATCAAGTTAGTGGATTTTAGGCACCTTGATTCAAAACAGTATAATGCCCCATTTGGACTAGCTTAAGTATATAAACAGGCAAACATTACCGCAATGAGAATTTTGTAAATATTTTTTTTCTATTTTTCAAATAGTGACCTACAGTAGGTTTGCTTTGCAGATTCTAAGAAATAACAAAGATTGCCTTTGTGCATCTCTTCAGAATGATATTCCCATCTTCAACATACTGTATAACAGTAGTTGACATTTAGCAAACCAGATGTGTGTCATCTGAAGGATGCTAATCCTTCTCTGAAGCTAATCACTGTAGGGAAAACCATCCATTTGAAGCTAACCTTTGAGTTAAGTTCAGAGCCAGACTTGCCAAGAACATTATAATAGCTTGAAATATATCTTACTTAACTTGTTTCCAAATTAAAAAGTTTGGCAAAAACAGTACAGCAAAATTAACATAAGGTTTATCTGAGACACCACCTTATAGACTAAAACACCAAATCTACTTATTACAAAATCAGAACTAGAAGTTGTTTCTAATGAATTTGATTATGAGCACAATATGTAGACTGATCTCTGAGATACCCAAGCGTAGAATGTCTTGGTAATAGGTAAATTAATTTATTTTAAGGTTTCTTGGTTGCTCTTTGCTCCAACTGTTAATTTCAGGGGAGGGGTTTCTCCCCACTATAACTTTGTGTCACACATAACACCTTGGATGTTGTTCTGTACCCTCTAGATCTTGGACTCCTCTGCAGTGGTAGGTCAAATTTGGAAATTCATATTTTGGCTTGGGAGGTAATTAGCAAAAGCTAAATCAGCTTCAGTCCCTTAACACCCTGATAGAAAAGCATTCAGGAATGACTCCTGGACCTCAGAGATAAGCTGCCAGCTGCCACAGAGACTATAAAAAGGTGGTTCAAAGTCAAGCATAAACAGCTGACTTAAAAAAAGAAAAAGAGTCTTGGATTGTTGCTGTTGGTGACAGGAAGCCATGTTCCCCAAGCTGTCAGCTTCCTGGTCCCCCCCCCCCCCTGTCCCTCCCACAGCAGATCAGAGCATTTGTCACAAGACAGCTGTCTCCTTTAGCAAAGCTGTTTGCTGCCTAACCTCAGAGAGGGTGGTGGGTTCCCTTTTCTTTCTTGAAAATTAGCTAATTAAATGCTGTATATTTTATTTTTGCTAGTTGGACAGCTCATAAACACATGGCTGTGTTCTCCAACAGAGTGCAAATTCTTGAGGAGAAATATCAGTGTCTTTTGAAGATGAATGGCATGAGCATACAGGCACTTTAATACTTTATGATTTCTGAAAATCGGATGGTTAGTTTTATAGCAGGTAGAAAGGTAGTGAACGTCAAAAGAGTATTGTTCTGTATTTTGACATTTTTATCCCTAGTGGCTGTAAAATATTTAATTTGATTAAGGCAACTCCAATCTACAACTTCTCTTGTTTAATTAATATTTATTAATAAATGCTTTCTTTAAGTGTTAGGTTAACTGAAGTACAGATGCCTTGATTAAAAAAAAAAGTTTGGAATAGGCAAACAAGCATAGTTGTCCTTCAGAATCTTTCTGACCTGTATAATAATTTCAAAAGGTGTGGCCTTTGTCTGATTATGATAGGTCATTTCCTACTGTGTTCTTCCGTAGAGTAAAACAACTGTTCTAAAAATGCAAATATATTAATAGGAAAGCCTTTTATCATGAGGAAATTTAGGAGAAATGATGCAACCCTCTGGCTAAAAAGCAGTTGTTAGTAAGCTGCCTGGTCAGCTATCAACACTTCCTGTTTTCTAATGAGAATCTAATTTGTCTAGCACAACAAATTTTTATCCTTCCCGCAGCTAAAATGTGTTAATGTGCAACTTTCACATTGGTCTTTATAGTGTCCAAAGATGCTAGATAGTGAGATGGGCAGCATATAAATTTAATAAGAATAGCTTTTGAAAATATTTAATAGTCAAAGAAACTACATATAGTTTTGAATAAATGGATGTGGAACAAGTTACAGCAAAGTGAGTTTTTGTTGGGAGTTTGGAACTATCAGGCTTTGATTTCCTTCTGGCAACCTTAAAAATTAGGTTTATTTAAAAAATATGTAGAGAGAGTGAATACATAACTGTGTTATGATATGTTAGAAAATTAGTGTCTCTCTAATGTTGCTAAGGTCTGTGGCCATATAATCTTATTCCTTTTGGGGGATTATTCTTTATCTTTCAGAGTCCTGTTTGAAGCTGATCCACCATGCCATTAGTAACAAGAAATATCGAGCCAAGGCACCTGTGCCGCCAGACATTGCCCAGTGTTCGGAATGAGCTGGAATGTGCGACCAACATCACCCTGGCAAATGTCATTCGACAGCTGGGCAGCTTGAGTAAGTACTATAGCAAACTGCTCACAAGAGCTGTTGGGCTCCCAATTCTTTCTCAGTGCCCTCTTTCCTTCTGACATATTTATTATCCATCTTTCTCAGTACCAAAAGATCTTCCATGTAATGTTCTTTGAGAGGAATGCACAGGATAGCTGGAGTAAAAGCACACTATTAAGCATTGTTCAGATTTCAGGGTTCAGAATTTTGTCAGAACATAAAAGGAAGCAATTTAATGATTAGAACTGAAACTTACTTCATTGCATACCTGAAATCCCCCAATTTTAATCTATTCTCTTATTCATTATGTCTGCAGATGAATAATAATGAGTTGGGTATAGTTTTTAATCTGGCTGGACAATACCTTAATATAAAAGCTGAATAAAATGTGGGCTGAAGTAATAAAAAGAGAAATTGGTCACCGCAATTTTTGCAACTGAAGGGTTACCTTATTCTAGCAGCCTTCATTTTTCCAAAATGATTTACTGAATATACTTCATTTACTCTTTGAAATAAATAATCAAACAGTGATTCTATCCAAGCTGTCAAAAATGTGGTAGTTGAGGTTATTAATATTTCTAATTTTCTCAATAACCAGAACTCTTATCAGCACTTAAAGCATGGCAAACAATCCAATAGTAAAAAGAATGAATAAGCAGAGCAGGAAAGGTTTAATGTAAACCATACAGAACCAAAATCTCAATGTAATATGAGCGCTTAAAATCAAAAGCTGAGTTTAGTTGTTACAACTATATTCCTGTAGAAGAAGAAAAAATGTCTTAACCTGGCAACGATAATACTTCAGTACAAGTGCTTGGTATTATATCCCTAGCAAAGCTTTTCAGAAGCAGGGCCGTCTTTGCGTTATTTGGCAGGACACCTAAAGGAGAGCTTCTAAGGATGACTGAGGGTGCTAAAGAACCATCAGTTCCAGGTAGTCCTCAGATTATGAGGACTTATTTGGTTGTATCTTTGAACCGTCAGTGAACAAGCATTCATAATCGGGACTATCTGGAATGGATGGTTCCTTATTACACTCCTTAGCATTGAAAAAGTGGTATTTACGACTAGTCCTCAAAATTCTAACCATCATAGCCATCCCTACAGTCACATGATCATGATTTAGGTGCTTGGCAACCACTTCATGCTTATGATTTGCAGCATCCCACGTGATGACCATTTGTGACTTTCCCTGCCACCTTCCCACAAGCAATGGGAAACCCAGCAGGAAAGGTGACAACTTGCTCTCATAAGTTGCTTCCACTGATTTTCTCCTGAGGACCTTGGCAATGGAGTACGAGATCCCAAGAATCTTGTACTCAGTATAGCATCTTTACCCAGCGCCTGAGGCTCCTAGCAGTATACCCACATTCCTTAGCTTTGCAACATTTTGTTTTTGTCATTTTCTAGCAAAAATGCTAGAGTTGTGATTTGCTTAACCATGTGATTCGCTTAATGACCGTGGTGACTCCCATCAGAAAAATAATTATAAGTCTGCCAATGTGATGATTCACTAGGAGGACCACAATGACTTAACAATCAAAACCTTGGGCTCAATTGTTGTAAGTTGAGGACTGTCTCTCTACCATCTGATTACAATATTATAGATGTTTGGACAGACTGCTGTATAACAAAATCCCTAACATCGGAATTTAGTTGAAATCCTATGATATCAGGAGATGGATAGAGGAAAGATTGCTTTATTCAGTCCAGGAGCACAACTCAAAGCCTTTATTCTTGCAAGTCATATAGCTTACTCACAGACTTCTGTTATGGTGGCTTTCCCTATATGTATGCAAGGATATGTAAATTCACATATTTGAAGACTAAGACTTCACTCATGTGAACATGCATTTGAATTTCCTGTTGAATGAAATGAAACATTTCTGCATAAACGTACATAGAATTGGGCTATAAATACACCAGCGTTTGTAGAAGAGCTGAAAGTTGCAGGCACCTTGTGTGTCCCTGACACAAGATGGAAGGAAAATGTTTGTCTACTATTTATTTATCTTTGACCAAATAGCAGAAAAAAAATGTAATAATCAGGATTTGGAAAATCATAGAATCAAATTTATAAATTTCATAGGACCGATTGTGCAAAGGATACCATTTATCATACAACCATCAGGCGATCACGTCAACGCCTTGCATTTTACTGATGTAATAAAGCAGGGCCCCTCTTGAGAAATATAGTCTAATCTCATGCAGTGAGTATCACAAGACACCAAGATTCAACAACAGAATATTGATTTTGGAGTTTTTGAAAAAGGAATTCAAACACATTCACACTCGTACAACATTCACACCTTCCCATAGTTGAATTGACTCAAATTCTGCTTTGTTGGGAAAGACAGCTACAAAGCAGAAGTGGAGGTTTGGGTCAATGGAATCTTGCAACTAAGGCCTGTCCATCTTATTATTATTTTTTTATGTTTTGCTCACAGTGTCCATCTGCACATTCTTCCCATGTCACGTCAGCCTTTCGTGGACTTTGTAAGTCACATGTCGAAAGTAACCTACCTCCTGGCAGTTAAATGTTAACATTCTTATCACTGATTGATGTTCTCTTCTGAGGCTCTACGCAAACATCCAAGAGCTTCAGATACAGATGTTGTTCACCTATTTAGAAGTGGGTGATAAACTTGGCACATTCCACTTGCCTATTAGCTTAACTATTCCTTATGCTAGGTTTATTGCTGTCTCCCAGAGTTCAGGAAAAGGTGAACCAAAGGAGGTGCAGCACACAACCTTACCATTTAAGAGTATGATTCAAATGCAGAGATCTGTCCACCCTTTTCTGTGTTATTCTGACTTTATTGAGGATAGGGACTGTATTGGTGGAAAGTCTTTTGTTTTACTATTAAACAATTGAGGCTCTGTGGCTAGAGTGGGGTACTGCAGGCTACTTCTGCTGCCTGCCAGCTGCCTGAAATTTGGCAGTTCAAATGTCAACAGGCTCAGGGTTGACTCAGCCTTCCATCCTTCTGAGGTGGGTAAAAGGAGGACCCAGATTGTTGGGGGCGATAGGCTGACTATCGCTTAGAGAGGGCTGGAAAACACTGGAAAGCAGCAACATAAATCTAAGTGCTATTGCTGTAAACAACTGGGGGTCAGAAATCCTTGCAAAACCATTACAGATCATTCAATATACATGTCCGTGCTGACACTAGGAGTTCAGCTTGAAAAAGAAAATAGGTTTACCACATCTGTTCTACTGCGCAATCCCAAATAATGACTAAGATGAGTCAAGGAGGAACTTCTTGCCCTACTGTTGCCTTCTCTTCTTTGTTCCCCACCCTTTTGGGAAGGAACCACAGTATTTCTGCTTGAAAAGCAAATGTGCACAAGGCAGTTTGACATGTACATAAAATGCTTCTCTTGGGGTTTGAAAAGGTTGAAATATATCAGCAGAACAGTCGGGATATTACTGTCGAATGAAAATTGTGGAAGTGAGCCTTTTCCTGAAACCATTGTGCATTTCTAAGGAAATGGAGGGGGTGGGGGGGAATGAGGCATATCTGATTCTGTTTCTGATTATGATATTTTTATTATTAAAACTTGGGTGTGATTGAAGAAAGCCAAAACCTTTTAAGTCTCGCCCTTTCTGGATTGTTTGGGAAATGGTGCATATATCCTTGGTGCAGTTAACCCAGGAAAAAAAAATCTACTTTTTAATCTGAGCTTGTTTTTCTCTCTCCCTGCTCCATACATAGTACAGTGTGTGAACTTTATGGATTGTGGAACCACTTCTTTTCATATGTGACACTTGTACAATTACAGAGTTTAGGGGATAGTATCAGTGGGGGATTCAGCCCACTTAACAGTCGGTGTGCTGAAAAGGTGAGTGCGCGCACATGCACAGCTGTTGCCACATGGTGAGGGTTGACTGAGCTCTGCTCCATTTTTGCTCTCTGGGGCAGCGGCTGCTTCTCTCCACTGCTGCTCTTGCTGGGAGAGAGAGAGAGTCTTTTCTGCAATTTAACAGCTGTGAGCCACCACTTTCCTCTGAAGTCCCATCCGGAAAGCACAGAGAAGCGGCAGAAAGCAGCATTTTACCGGTTTCTCTGAACTGTGCAAAATCGATCCGAACCAGCTGAATCCCACCCCTAGATAGTATGGCCAAAAAGCAATACTTTTCAAGATAAAAAGGTTTATTGAAAAAGTTTGCAATCATTTCACCTGCGGATCCTCAGAGATCTGCTAATTCGCTGGGGTGTAAAGACTCTCTAGAAATACAAACTGAGTCAAATAAAATAGCGTGTGTTGCATTTAATGAAAGGTGGTAGCATCAAGGGAGAATGATGTTTGTACAAAGAATAAAGTGCAAATTTAGCACTATGAAGTGTGAAAGAAAAATCTTTCAAGTACTGTGTGACTAAGAGTACTTGATATTGCAGCCTGCATTTGGGTATTCTTTCCACATAGGATCACACTCGAAATCTCACAGTGATATACCGGGTATACCTAAGTATAACACATAAGTGCATAGCTCTAAAAGAATTGGCTGCCTTTTTTGTATGGTGAAGTAGTCAAGGTGAGATGTGTAAAGAATATATGGCTAAAAGAATTCACACTAATGCCGTTCACTATATAACTCCGTATCTTTCGGTCTTTGCTAATCATTATTGCTTCGCCTGGTTTCCTAGTGCCGTGATGACAAACCTAACTGAAGTGGCACGCAAAGCCATGTCACCTGGCACGCCTGGTGTCATTCATTCCTCTTCCAGTTTCTAGCACCCATGCGTACGTGACAATCAGCTGGCCTTTGTGTGTGCAGCAGTGCCAGAAACTGGAAGAGCTGGTTTTCCAGTGTGAGCATGCACGCCAGCCAGCTGATCGGTGCGTGGGCATGTGCAGCAGTAACAGGAAGATAGCTGGCCGGCGCACTTGTGCGCACTGATAACCAGAAAACGAAACTAGATGTACATTTTCTGGTGCACGCATGCCGCTTGGGCAGCAGCTCTTCCTGGTCATGGCCCAGATGAGCGTACACACATGCTCCCTTTTAGGCACTTGGTGCCGAAAAGGTTCACCATCACTGTTCAGCGAGTCATCGCAGCCAACCTGCCATGGCCAAGTCACTGCAGGGCAAGACTTAGCCTAATATCCAAGACATGGTGGAATAGAATCCTTAAAGAAAGAATGCATAAGGAGGGACAGAATGAAATGTGAACGACAAAAAATAAAATATTTTTTTATTTATTTCAATTATTAAACTGAATTGCTGAATTGTCTTGCAGTTGCCCGTTTCCTAGTGCCACACACTTAGGATCTGTGTCATATATTCTCTTGATGAAAACAAGGAATCCATCAATATAATTGAATAAATACTAAATGGTTTTCTTCATTTTCTTGGCATTTCCAAATTGTTGAACACGGCTGAGGGCTTCTCAGGAGTCCACGGGAAACTTCAGGTGTTCCCTACGATTGCCCGTAGACTTTAATTTGCTTTAATTATTTATTTAAGATGTTTTTAATATCTGCTCCCCATGAAGTTTCTTTTCCAGACCTTGTGTTTGATTTAGTAGAAACATTAAATCTTCCCTACAACATTGGGAGCATTATTTTCAACCTTGAAAGTACCTTGCTTTGTTTTCCAGCGCTGCCACCTGCAAGTAATAAATGACTTTTTGCCCAGTGTGAAGGAAAGCAGAGAGATGGGACCTCCTCTGGGCATCACGTAATGAAGTCAGCTTTTTAAAGCTTCCGGAAGACAGCAGAATAGAGCTCTGTTTTCTTTATCCTGCAGACCATATTAGACCCACCGAATGTGTAAATAACCTCCTTAAAAAAGAGAGCGGTGGGTTTCGAAGTATTACAAGCGTGGAATATCTGTGCACTTCCTCCCCATCAGGAAAACAGGAAGGCACTTCCACATGGCAAGAACAGACAGTTTGGGAGGAGGTGCAGGGATTCCCCACTTTAATAAATGGCAGAAAATGAACATACCCACTTCCCAAGACTGCTGTAATCTAACTTGTTTTAGAGGTGGCTCGGTGGCTTATTTATTTATCTATTGTATTTCTATATCGCCCTCTCTCCCTAGACGGTACTCAGGGTGGTGCAGAGGAATAATAAAAACAGATAATAAATACAAGCATGTACAGTTAAAATTAAATTAAATCAAATGTGCATCCCGTGCTAAAATCCATAGTTAAGAACCCCAACTAAAATCAACGGTAAGAAGGAACTAAGATGCTGAGCTTGTCGATCAGACAGATTGGCAGTTCAGTGGTTTGAATCCCTAGTGAGCTCCCATTACTTGTCCCAGCTTCTGCCAACCTAACAGTGGGAAAGCACGTAAAAAATGCAAGTAGAAAAATAGGGACCACCTGTGGTGGGAAGGGAACAGCGTTCTGTGCACCTTCAGCATTTAGTTATGCCAGCCACATGACCATGGAGACGTCTTCGGAGAGTGCTGACTCTTCGGCTTTGAGTACCTCCCCGTAGAGTCAGGAACAACTAGCATATATGTGCGAGGGGAACCTTTACCTTTACCTTGTTTTATCCTACCAGTAAATCTGATTATTAAGATTGTGAGCATGGCTGCTTTGCTGTGATGCTGCAGTTTGATTACTTACTTACTACTTAATAAGCCTTTATAGATTCTGTATGACTTCCTTTTATTTTGAAAGATGTTCTTGTCAATTTATAGCAGTAGCTATAGCTTGCTGAAGGCAATTTGTTGCCTCATTACTATTTGTTTTTTATTTGCTTTTCTTGCGCTTTTAAGTATTGTGTTTTATGCTTTATTAGTTTTAGACCATAAACAACCTTAACTTATGAAAATACCATATGTAGGTTCAATGTTTCCATGGAACCTTTTTTTTTTTAACTCATGTTCTAGCTTTGAAGGAAAATGTGCTGATTTTCTATAATTGCATCTTCTGAATAAGAGCAACAAGAATAATTATATGTATGCTTAAGTTAAACATTCATTTTATTGAGGTCAACTTGTGACTACCTGGCCATACATTTAGGGTTGCTGTTTGTTTGTTTTTTGTCATTTGTGTAAAAGTGATTTTACTGTTGCCTTTTTTCCCTGGGAATTTTTTTTCCTGGTATTTCAAGTCTACGTCCCTCTATTTTTCCCCAGGTAAATTTGCAGAGGACATATTCAGAGAGCTGTGTACACAAGCAACCACATTTGGTGTTCGAGTCAACTCTTTAGGTGAGAGAGTTGATCGCCTTCAGGTGAAAGTTACTCAGTTGGATCCCAAGGAGGAAGAAGGTATATACAATGTTATATTTTTAGAACATTATGATTCAGAACTGCAGCAAAAGCCTTTTTTTCCCCCCTTGAGACTTTGGAAAATCACCTTGAATCCCCCAATGGTCTCAGCTGACCCATCATACTTGCCCCAAGAGAATCTTGTAGAAAAGTGGTTGCCTGCCTTATTTTGTTAACGAGGGAGAAGTCACTTCATAATATAGCAAGAAGCATAAATGTCTTTTTGCTTACCACTCTGTATAGAGTAGTGTTTGTGAATTTGGCAGCTTGAAGACAGGTGGACTTCAATTCCCAGAATTCCCCATGCTGCCTGAGGAATTCTGGGAGTTGATGTCCACATGTCCCTGAAATGGTTGAGAAACACTGATATAGAGGAAAGGACAACCATGAACAGATTTCGTTCAAAAGAAGCACTCCTTAGCTTGAGGTCCTCTCTGGTCCTTTCTTCTGATTAAACCGTAGAGTTCAGCTGCTTGTGTTCACCGTGCAGGTTAACTGCCAACATTTTTGAGAAGGAAAGGAAACCCAAGTTTAGAAGATACGAAGAAACAGACTTGCAAGGTATACCGTATTTTCCGGCGTATAAGATGACCGGGCATATAAGATGACCCCCTAATT
>JAPKID020005823.1:0-10933 GCA_026931265.2 Tropidonophis doriae | reverse complement strand
CCGGCAGTCAGAAACATAGCGGATAAGCGCGGGGCGCGTATACTCAGCGTATAAGACGACCCCAGATTTTCGGTTGACTTTTTGGGGTTTCAAAAGTCGTTTTATACGCCGGAATATACGGTATACTGAATCTCCAAATGCCAGTTGAAACTTTATAAAAGGGGTAAGTCTCCATCTCCTGTTAGCACGTACCTGAGAGGCACCTGGCTGAGCATTGTGAGAAAATGCTGAGCTAATGTAAGTCTTGGTATGATCCAATAGGACAGTTCTTATGTTCTCATGAAATTTGAAGTTTAAGGACACAGAACATTAAAGAGTGAAAAATAAATTATTTGAGATTATAAAATGACAGAGGCAAAGCTTAATTTGAACTAAGCTATGACATTTATTGTAATTTCAGGATATATCACAGCCACGTTTCTAAAGAAGGAAAATAACTTAGAATATGCCAAGTACTTCCTCCTCCTATCATTCCTTTTCATCTGTCACTAAGACAATTGCTCAAAGCTGTATTGTTACAGGTAATTAACCAGTTCTATTTAATTGTGAACTTGGTAATTAATACATATGGTTGAGCAATTCTAACATATATGGTGATCGGAAAACCTGTCATGACAATATCAAAGATTGGACAGTGGTTTTAAGATGAAATAGGACAAGCTTTCTTTACTTTAGCATAGAATGGGACATTCCTCTGAAGATGTGGCATGTCTGTCTCCTGTACTTATAGTATAATACATGAAATGACCTTTAAAGATGTGAAATTCATTTCAACATATTGACCCTAAATAAGTAGATATGATACACCACCACTTGGGGCTTGCACACATCCCCTTTATGGCTCCTTGAGATATTTGGGAGAGAGGCTGGGAGTAGCATTTTAAGAGATTAGGTTATTTTGGAAGCTCTGGAGGAAGAATATCAGACAGACCTTCCAGGCTTCCATTAGACAATTACCAGACAACCTCTAACCTTCTCTTTTTAGGGAGGATTATTAAAAAAGAAGTAGAGCTTCAGGTGCTGAGTGACCTAGAACTAGCAGGTTAACCTGACCTTTCAGGTGAGGTTTATACCTGAATAAGGAATGGAAATGGCATTTGTTGCTCTAATAGTTGTCCTTAACAAGGACTTAGGTAAGGGAAAATCTTGTTTGACCTCGCAACATCATTCAATATCACTAATTATGGTATTTTTCTGGACTGTCTATGAAGATTAAGGGCAGGCATAATCCTTTTGCAGTGATTCTTCTTCCCTGGTAAAATGATCCAGGGTGGTGATCTGAATGACAGATTAGTCTGATGGGCTCTCTTTTGTCAGGTGATATAGTAATAGTAATAGCACATAGACTTATATACCATTTCATATTGCTTTATAGCACTCTCTAAGATGTTTACAGAGTCAGCATATTGCCCCCAACAACCTGAATCTCATTTTACCAACCTTGGTAGGATGGAAGGCTGAGCCAATAAGGATCAAATTCTTGGCAGTGAGCTGAATTAGCCTGCAATACCTCATCCTAATCTTTGCCCCACCACAGCTTCTATATCAGTGTTGGCGAACTTTTTCGGCACCGTGTGCCAAAACAGGAGTACACGGGGGCATGGGAGCACCAGAAACCGGAAAAGCAGCTCCCTGGCATGGGCATGTGGTAATGCTGGAAACCAGATGAGCAGTTCCCTGGTATGTGCATCTGAGCTTCAGTTTCCATTGCGTATGTGCACAAAGATCAGCTGGCCGGTGCACATGCATGTGCTGGAAACTGGAAGCTCAGCTTTCCAGCGCACACATGCATGCCAGGGAGCTGCTCTTCTGGTTACTAGCGCTCCCATGCATGTGCACACTGGAACCCTGAGGAGCAACTGGTGATGGTTGGCGTGCCCAGAGAGATGGTTCTGAGTGCCACTTCCGGCACAGTTCACCATCACGGTTCTATATGATTCAGTGCTATCATTATTTTACAACATGAAAATTCTGGGAAGGACATTCATAGACCATCACCACCACCAAATACACGATTTGAATCAGTAGATGTCTGGAACAATCTTTGTCTATAGTAACTCCCACTTTATGGAACAGTCAGCAATCAGAAGAGGCAAAACAATTCCCTGGTATCTTTTTGAAAAGGTGTAAGAAGAGTTTTTTTATAGGCACTTGAGGGTTGTCACTACTACTGAGGTTAATTAGCACTTGTTTATTAGTAGTTCTTATTGCTTTGGGATTTTATTGTTTGTTTTGTAGTTTTTAGTTTATTGAAAATACTTAGAAGTAGATTCTTGTTTATGGAAGATGTAATATAAATGTAATGCAATTTCAGATATTACCAGATAGACCTGTAAAGTCATAAAATCAATTTATCTCTGAAAGATCAAAAACTGGTTAGAGATATGTATATAAAGTTTGGACCTAGATACGAATGTATCTAATGTATCACCTCTAACTGATTCTGATGCCCTAAAAGTCTAAGGTCAGTACAATTTACAGCAGCAATTGAAGGGCTGAGAAGACAGCATAATGGCCGAACAGTCTACTAGGAAGCACATGCTCCAATGTGGTACTCATATTTTCACTTAGAAAATCATTGTGATAAAACAAGTCAACATGATATCTAGGCTCCAGTGTAAAAGCAGTGGAACAGAAACATAATGACAATGAAGGTTGATGCACCCAGCCACTATTTTTGCTGCATTTTTAAATAATGTGTAGTTACTGTTTGGCTACCTCAATATGGAAGATTTTAATAATGTTGTACCTTCTGTCAGGTGTTAAAAGGAAAAAGACAAAGCTTTCTTCCAAACAAAATGCTTATATTTAGCAAAGTATGCCTGATAATAATAAAACTTAGAAATACAACAGAAAAATAAAATTTGCAGGCTGTTTCTTTTCCTCTATATTTATATTTTTAATCCTGCAGTATAACTCAATTTTGGACATCTAGAAATAGGATTGGGCAGCACTTCAAATTAAATTCTTAAAAGGTGTTCTGGTATACATAGGAATGCAATGCTCTTTAAAGCATGTCTTTTACTGAGATTCCATGGCTGCCTTCTGAAACTGCCATGTGAGCACAGAAAAAAGCATGGTTATTTTAAAGCTGTAGAGTAGTACATCATTTATGCCCCTGCATGCTCAAAAACACATTTTTGGAATAAAATGTGAAGCAGGTACACAGCCATAATTGAATTTTAGTTTCTTCAGGAATTAAATGTTCAGAGTACTTCGCTTCTAATCCAGGAAATCAGGTCAGTTTTTAAAAGTATCCATTCTTCCAATAAAAAGCTATCCTCTTCAACAATCTGTATATGTGACAAGGAATAAAGTTATGTTTATATTCCCAAGGTTTTTTTTAGTTATACCAGGGTTGTTGTTTTTTTCATTTCTTAAATTTATTTGTATGGTGGTTCTGTTTTATTGTTGTTCTAACCATCTAAATTCTGATGAAGAGCTAAAGAACAATTTAAGATTTTTTTAAAAAGTCCACTTTCTTCAGAAATGAAAACAATTGGTAAACCAACAACTACTGCAACCAAGGAAATCATGCCTGCATAACATCAGAAATCCAACGTATTTTTAAATCATATTTCCATAATCTTTAATACAAACCAACAAATTCAGATAACAGTTCTAAGAGAGCAAGGAATAAGATCAAGGCAGTAGTGCATATATTCTAAGAGTAGACAAAATAGTTGATTCATAAAAGCAGTCACTGAAGATTATATCTGCTGAAATGTGCATTCACTTCTATCCCTAGATTTGGTTTTGGGTCATTATTGTGTTACTTAAACTAAAAATGAGGAAAAACCACAAACAATTAAGTTATTCCTTCACACAGTTTCCTCTTTTCTATAGTACAAAGATTTCATACCATGCTGTTGGCTTAAATGCAACAGAGCTAGCACAGAGATTGAGGGAGAAAGTTGCCATCTTGAAAGTTACAATGACATCTGTCCTCACCTGGTTTCTGAAACTGTAAAAACAGTGGAAGCTGCTGGAAATATTCTGATCCACTGTTGTCAGGAAAGTAAGTATGATGTTTAGCACTATAAACAGATCACTCAAAATTGACAGACATATACTGCATATTTTCCGAAATGGAGTCTCCCACTTTCTCTTGTTACCAAGCTGACGACTGGCCTGCCTGTAATTCTTTCTCTTGAATAATTTGCTTTAAAGTGAAAATATTTCTGTTTCTTTCTTTTACTTTGCACATGGATATCTAAAATTACAATGAACAAAAAGTGAAGAGAGATAGGAGGAATGGAAGTATTTAACATTTAGAGAATGTTTGTGATTAAGGAGGTGAAGTAAAAATGAAAAAGACAGCAAGAATATATCTAGAATTTTAAAAAATAATAGGTAAATAAGGCACAGCAAAAAAATGTTTGTTACTGACAACAGTCCAGAAGTTAGGGAGAGAGTTTATTCCATGCTCACTTGGGAGAACAGCAAAAAATGGAGCTAACAACTATAAAAAAAGCAAAGTAGAATTTTTTATTTCAGTCTTTCTAGTTTCTAGATTTCACATTCTCATTTGTTGTATTTCCAAGTTTTATCTATTAATCACATGCAGTTCATATATGTTTATTTAGAAATATTTCCCACTGAGTTAAATGGATAAACTGCAATACTCATACTTACCTGAAATAAGGCTCATATGATTCAGTGTGATTTACTTCCAAATACAGCAGCACAGGAATGCATTGAAACTAGAAACAAAGGAAAGGTATTCAGTGAAACTTATAGCCCATAAGAGTTGGTCTCCAGGAAAGTTTAACCTCCAAGCCCTTGCAGAGAACTTACTTTTTTGAAATATAAAATGAATTTGAAAGTTTGAATATAAGGGCAATGGATATTTGTAATCCTCAAACAATAACTTTTCCTTTCCAATCCAGAATTACCAACATCATGATACAATTCTTCCAGGCAATCTGATAATGACTAAAATCCTGTAATATAGTCTATTGAACATTGATGTTGCTATCAGGTGACAACTATGCATTACTTTGGAGTTCCACACATCCCAACAGAATTTATTTCTTTAAAAAGCAGCTAAATCATACATGCCTATATACAATTTTGAAGACACATATAAAGAATTCCCCAATGAGTTTTCAAAATTTTATATTGGTGTGCAGAATAACTAAATTCTAACAGCACTAACCCAGGTGTAAACCTTTCAGAGCTGTTTTTTCCTTTCCTTTTAAAAACTATACTTCTTGGTTCACTAGCTTTGTTATTAAGATTGTTCACCATATAGATGCAATGTATGTATACTATTGCTATGTGCATAGGCAGCCATAATGGATGTTTTAGTATATGTCAAGTTCAATAGTCTGCCATCATGACTAAAGCTCTTCCATGTTATGACATCTTACAAAGGGTGGAGCTTTGTCACAATAGAACATTACTTTCATTTTTATACAAGTATTGAATACTATGATTTCCCTGTTGTTGTTTTGCTTTTAGTGGGATAATTCAATTTTTTTCCAAGTTCTAAAGCACTTGTCCAATGACTATTTAATGTAACAAAACACATTCTTTAACTTGTGACAGGGGCAGAATTAAGAAAATACTTTCTGGAAGCAATGTTAGTTACAATAAAAATACATAAAACTAATACTGGTAGCTATGAACTGTTTTGACTGCTTTAGACAGAACCATCTATGCAGACATTAATATTCACCCACCTCATAAGCATCTTGTATAGATTTATAAATATATGTGAAGCAACGTAAGCAAACAGGATTGTATAAACACTGAATATTGTTACTGTAATAAAACTTAAATATTAATGTGTCTTAGTAAATAATGTAAATGCATTGTTTAAAGGCCATAGTGCTTACAAGTATAAAACAGCAAGAAGTATTCGTACAACATCACAATATCAATGTCTGACCAACTATTATTATTATTATTATTATTATTATTATTATTATTATTATTATTATTATTATTATTATTATTATTATAACATAGTTTCTGCATATTCATCTTCCTGGCATGAGAACTGAAGCAATTTCTGTTTCAATGTACACTACAAGAGATAGCAAGGTTTTAAGTCATTTTAGAAATATAGGATACTTATAAAAGCAACAACGTTAGTGATATGAAAGCCCTATGAAATAAATGAATTATCTTATCTCTCTTGGAAGACACATAAGAAGACAACAAAGGTCTTGTTTACCCACATAAATTCTAGCAAAATTTCAGAACCACTCTTCCATTCTAAACATAAATCTTCGACTATGTCTAAAAGGAAAAGAAGGCAAATAACTGGATCTTGTTTAAGCATCCAATGCTCATTTTGACTCCAATTACATACAGAGAAACAGGAATGAAAAAGAACAGGAATGAGAGGAATGTCTGATCAGTTGTCTGGACAGGAATCACTTAGGCCTCATTTCACAGAGAAAAGGCGGATGTTTAAAGCAAGAGTTTCAATTTTCCTGGCTGTCTAGATAGTCATTTCAGCCAAGGAAGCAACAGCACCTGTTTCAAGTGCCTAGTTACAAATAGTGCCAGGCAGTTGTGAAAGAAATATTCAGAATTCGTCCCAGATTCTGTAGTCTCTCTGTAATGCACAATTCAGTCTATTTATGGACTGTATTTAGCCTGGAACCAGACTGAAGCAGACAATACAAAGCCCCAGTGTATCACACTTTTGTTTATATCTTAAACAGTTCTGTGTCCCATTGCTATAAAATACATTTACATTAAAACACTCAATTCATCCCACTGGGGGCCGACCATAAGCATGTATGGACCAAAAAAAGGGCAAGAAACAACAAACTTCCCTCTCTGTGATCCCCTGAAACCAGAGTTCAGACAGGCAGTGAGTGTCATACCTGTATTTATGGATAAAGAACTCCAAGATCGAGAGCTGTCATATCTGCATCCTTCCACTGCATGTAGAAAGAGGGGAGGAGGAAAAAGGAGGGGAGGAGCAACTAGCTTTAACTGGATCGTACCGGTAGCAGCTCCATCACAATTCAATCTGTCAAGGGCTGTACAAGAAATATGTTTCTTCAAGATTTAGACAAAAAGAGGGGAGGGGGGAGGGAGCATTCTCTCTCAAAAATGCAATCATTTCCATACCAAGCAGCTTGGGCTAAAGCAAACTTGCATGCATACAAAATCAGGCACTTATATGCATTAAAAAGGGGGGGGTGTTTATGGAAGACAAAGATTTAGTATGAAAGAGTTCAGATGGGTTGGAAGTAAAATTATTGGGATCACAGAAAATAAGCAAAGGAAAAACAGTATGAGAAGAATTTATTCCTTTCTGGTTACCCTGAAAACCCATATAATGAAGGGGCTGCGAGGATAATTACTCTCACTTGTTTGGCATGGCAGGGCATCATGCTGCCACGGGGCCAATTTCCTCTCTTCTTCTCCCAATTAGCATGCCAAGTAGTCCAAACAGCTCACTGGGTACTGATTGGAGAAGCAGACTAACAGCCAAATACCTCTTCATCCAATGAGAAGGCAGCATGTGTTTTGCTAGAAAGCTTCAGCTGCCTTCATTTTGTGTCCTTCTGCGCTATCATTCTCTCTCCTCTCCTCTCCTCAAGAGACTCTAAAGGAGGTGATAAAAACAGTGAACCCGTCCTTCCCCTCCCCATCTGGTCTCATTCACAGCTCACAGTAGTCCTGGCTTCCTCAAGGGACCCACTAATGAAGACAGCCGATGGCAGACATTAATCTCTCCCCCCTACCCCACCCCTGTCGATTTATACTTCCACAGAGAATTCTGGCTCCCTGCCAGAGGGCTCAGCACATTCTTCTTGTTCTTAGACAGTAAGAGAGACTGCCGCACTCTCATACACACCCATTTCTTTCAAATACACATTGAGACTGTCAATTTAGGAAGACAGAAGCTTGAAGGAAACATTAGAAAACCAAAGAGTTGTTGAATAACACCTTTACATTCCTAAACAATCCCTTTATTCCAAAGCACTTTGCAGGGACAGCTTTCCAACTGTACTTTTTTAGCTATCTATATTATAGCTACAAGGCAGGGAAGATTATAAACTATCAAATGGAATTTTAGGCAGTAAGAAATGATCTCAACTAAAACCTCCCCAAGAAAAAGGATTTTAAAATGCATTTTTCTCTCAGAATTAACTCAGGATCTCTCATTCTGATTAGTTACCTGTTTTTCAAATTCAAATATGTTTTATATAAGACATCAAAAGACTGGATTTTTCCCCCCACATTTCCAATTCACAAACTAGAAATAATTAGTGATTGTTGAGAAAAAAACAACTAGATTGCATTCATATTACAGAATGAATCCTTTTGCTCTAGGGCCATGATGGCGAACCTATGGCACCCCTCTGTGGGCACGTGAGCCATCACCCATGCTGGGCTTCACCATGGATGTGTGCGTGCCTCCTGCCAGCCAGTTGGATTTTGGATTTTTGCCACAGATGTGCAGGGGAGCACATGGGGGAGGCATGAATGCATGTGTGGGGCCAGGTGCATGCGGAAGATGCACAGGTGCGTGCACAGGGGGTCACGTGGGTGTCAAACGTTCATGAGCGGGTTCACACATGCATGGGTGGGGTGCATGCAGGGGGTTGTGCGCACATGCACAGGGCAGTGCAGGGGGGGTTAATACATGCAAGTGTGAGGGGCAGGGGACGTTGGAGGGGTCACACAGGCATTGCATTATAGGTGCGTGTGCGTGCTTTTGGCATGCAGCAATGAAAAGGTTAGCCATCACTGCTCTAGGGCAATCAATTTTTCAACGTTATTAGATGTTATGCTGGAGAGCTTCAAAGCAGTCACAAAACAAAATTCCCAGGACAGAAGGCACTAATGCTTTCAGCACACTGAAAACGTATTTTAATGCTCCAATCCTTCTCACTGTTTTGATTTGTATGTTAACAATGCTTCCTTAAACAAAACCTAAAAACATATATATATGATTCTGAATATATTTACTCTGAATTTCAGCTTTACAATATGAAAGCACCAAAATAAAGACTTTTTAAAAGATATACATTTAAAATATTCACAGTGTATGCATGTCCCTTTGAGTCAGTCTTGAGCAAGCCTCTGCAGATTTAAAAAAAACCTAATTAAAATTATCATAATACAAAAAACACATGAAAATAAAGATGATAAGAAAATGGGAAAGGGAAGTTTTCTTGGCAAGGTTTTTCAGAAATGGTTTGCCATTGTCACTTTCCTGAAAGAGTGACCGGCTAAAACTCACTCAGCTGGTTTCATACAAATCAGGAACAGAACTCAGGATCTCCGTTTTCTAGCCTGATGCCTTAACCACTACACCAAACTGGCTCTAACATTGAGGATTCTCCTAAAAAATTAATCTGTGTATTAGAAAAAATTACTTGATAATGTATATTATATAAATCATAAAACGGTATGTATTATATCATCAAAAGTCCTTGGGGACATTGTGTCAAAATTTGGTGTCAATCATATTAATCATAAAGAAAAAAAAAGATTGATTTGATGAAACACCCACTCCACTCCATTAGTAGAAATGATATTATTTTCAATTCCAAATTGTAACAATTAGATTGTAAGTAGGAACAAGTCAAAATGATACATTTCACTTTCCAATTTGTAGTGAAATCATGTAGTTCATGATTGGAAAACAAAAACTTAGCATCTAATGTCAGAATCCCTTTTAACAATAAACGATAGAATTTGCTAGTAACTTATAGATCTGAGGTACCTCTTGGGTATGAAAGAAGGCAAAACCTAATCTATATAAACAAAAATGTAAAATAGTCTGTGCAAAGCCGCTAATCTCAGAAACTACTGGACCGATTGACACCAAATTTTGACACAATGTTCCCAAGGACTTCCGATGATATAATACGTACCGTTTTTGTGGCTAGAACACATGTGTCATGTGCAAGGTACAAAAATGTAAAATGTACCCACTTGTGAGGTTTTAACCTCCCTGTAGCTCCTCCCACCCGGCTGCTGCGTCACACACATGTAATGGCAAAAACTCCCTGTGCGCGACTGACCGGCCTTGAGAAGGCATGTTGCCAGGGGCAACACGGAAAGCGATGCACCTGCAGCCACTCTCCTTCCACCCCCTCCCACGATCAGAAGCAGGACAGTCCGGCTTCTCCTGCCATCGTTCTCCCTGCAACTCCTGGCGCTTCTACTGCCCCCACCTCCCTTAAGGCAGCAGGCATCTGGTAGCTTCACCTCCCAGTCCCACTCCATGGAAAACATAGGCGCACGAGTGCGCCACGTAATTGCAGCCCGGAGCAGGACCACAGCCCCTCTCCCAACTGGTCCTTCCTTGTTCGGAGGGCTTCGGAGGGAAGCTTCTGCAGAAGCCTAGGCGAGTGAGAACAACTTTCCGCCGTTACGAACTCTCCGAGGCTATAATTGTATGGGGTGTGCGCACGCGGCTATGTTTTCCACAGAGTGAGGCTGCGGTCGGAAGACAAGACAGGCACAGAGAGGGAGGGGAGGGAGGGAATCAGAGAGAAACTGACAGGCACAGAGAGAGAGACAGAGAGGGGAGGGAGGGAGGAAGAGACATAGAGACACACACACAGAGTGAGTGGGAGACAGACAGACACAAACACACATACACAGAGTGATTAAGTGACTGAGAGACAAAGACACACACACAGTGACAGAGAGAAAGGGAGGGGAGAGAGACAGACACACAGAGAGAATGAGTGAGAGAAAGACAGGCGCACAAACACAAACAGAGTGACAGAGATGGGGAGGAAGGAGAGAGAGACAGAGATATATAGAGACAGACACAGAGAGAGAATGACAGACTAAGACAGGGAGGTAGGGAGAGAGAGACAAAGAGCCACAGAGAGATGAGACAGAAAGAAAAAGAGAGATAAAGAGAAAGAAAGAAGAAGAAAGTGGGATAGAGCAAAGAAAGAGAGAGAAAGAAAGAAAAGAAAAAGAAAGAAAGAAAGAA
>JAPKID020005822.1:0-10933 GCA_026931265.2 Tropidonophis doriae | reverse complement strand
TTGTGGCCCCCACCGTGATATGAAAGTATCATATTATTATACTTCTTATATTATTATACACTTCTATGAAACAAATTGCGGCCCAGCCTCACCCAGCCTCTTCCTCCAGCGGCCCCCAGGTAAATTGAGTTTAAGACCTCTGCTTTATAGGATCCTGGGGAGGGCGAAAACAGCCCTCCGGAGGCTTTAGGGAAGCTCCTGAAGCCTCTGGAGGGCCTCCAGGTGGGCTCTTTTCGCCCTCCCCAGGATCCTATAAAGCCTCTGGAGCCTGGGGAGGATGAAAAAAGCATGTAAAAAATGGGGGGAGCACCTATCGTGCATACATGCACACTGGGGGGAGGCGCATTGCATTATGGGTGTGGCATGTTGGCGCACGATCCCCCTGTGCTCCCCCCCTCTTACGGCACACGAGCCTAAAAAGGTTCGCCATCACTGATTTAGAACAAGGGTTTCTTTTCCAGTTCTTTGCATTTTGCCATTCTCCCTAGTTAGCCCTCCTGTCTTCGGGGCACCCGACAATATGCTACGGACTTGTTCGGGGTTTCCCTGGAAGTATTGACAGGTACGGCTCGCCACTTTTTTTTTTGCTTCTCCACGCCTGTCTTCCTAAACATCCTTCGCGCAGAGGAAAACACTAGCCGAGCGGCAGCTGCAAGATTGCAGAGATGCTGAAGCCGGAAGCAGCTACTCCGAAGAGAAAACCAGCTTCCACCTCTTCCCGGGGGAGAACTGCACGCTGACGCCCCTGCCCGGCGTGGCCCGCGTGGTACACTCCAAAGCTTTCTGCACGGTGCATTGGCAGGAATCGGGCCGCTGCAAGCAGAGTACGAAGGATGTCCACCTGTTGCCCCCTGCCCAAATCCTGGGCATACAGAGCGGTCAGGGGACAGCCAGAGGGCAGGTGAAATACTCACGGGGGGCGGAAAGCAAGGGCGGAACCAAGCCCGAAACGGCCGCGGAAGCGAGCAGGACGCCTCAGTTGATCCCTGATCCCGTCACGAACCCGGACGATTGCGCTGCCGAAGTTGGGCTCACCGAAGGCGCCTCCTCGGACCTCGGCATCCCCAGCCATCTCAACAAGCCGCCTGCTGGGCTTCAGGACCCGAGCGGGAGCCTGGAGAAGTCCATTGCGGTGACCGAGAGCAGAGAGGCAGTGCCCGCCATCGCCTTGCCCATCTCGGTAGACGCCAGCGGCAGCGCCAAGTGCTGTTGCGGCGATCTCCCGTCGGATTTGGAAGAACTGTCCCTGCTCGATCCCTTCCCTCGTTACATGAAGTCCTGCCACGATCTGATTGTCTCCGAGAAGTGTCACTGTGCCGAGAAGCTGGCTAGAAAAGAGGTGGTGGCCTTTCCGGAAAGTTCTCCTCCTGGGGGCGGTTTCCCTGGCGGCACGGAGACCGGCAGCCGCAGCCCTCCACAGCTGGTGAGCGGCAGGGCGGACTTGCCCAGTGTTGGTCCGTCCACTTCTGAAACTCAGGCCTTCCCCTGCTCCGGACTTCAAGTGGAACCGTGCGCGAAGGAGCTTCCTGACGTAGTAATGGAGGATTCTCAGGAGAAGCTCAACCCCTCACTGCCACCACCGCCACCACCTCCTCCGCCGCCGCCTCCAGCTCAGGGACAGACGTCCGCCAAACCTGTCAAGGACGACCCCAGCCGCCTCGCGCAGCAAGTGCGGGAGAAGGGGTGGAGCCTGCGGACCTCTGAAAGCCTTACCTTGGCTGAAGTCTACCTCATGATGGGCAAGCCGAACAAACTGCAGCTAGAATACGATTGGCTGGCAGTCCTGGGGCAGGAAACCCAGGATGCCGGGGAGCCCATCGCCGAACCGAAATCTGTTCCTCCCTCGGCCACTTTCCACAAACAAAAACTCCTCAATTGCCTCTTGAAACTCATCTCTTCTGAAGTGAACCCCAAACCAGTAAGTACCCTTATGTTTTTCAGGAGTATAAGACGCTCTGGAGTATAAGACACATCTTAGTTTTTGGAGAGGAAAATAAGAAAGAAAGAAAAAATTCTGCCTCTGCCTACCAGCAGTCATAGGTATTCAGCTGGCTAGCGCCCTTAGCATAGAGCCTGGTCAGCTTCAGCACATTAGCCAGATTCAGCACGAGCAGCTGATTGGAGGGTGAATACCCCCAATCAGCTGTTCCGAGAGGTGAACTTAAGCAACAGGTTCTCTGGTTGTGAGCTTCGCTCGCATGCGTCTCGTTGTGGCTGAAAGGCTGCTTCAAAGACACAGCTGATTGTCGCAGGGCGTGAGTGCAGCAGGTGAAGCGTGGCACCAGTCAGAAAAGACAGCAGCTGTTCTGGGTTGCCATTTTGGCCTCTGCGGCTCTCATTTTCAGCTTCCAAACGCTACGTTTGAGACCCACTCAAGGCTGGTGTGTGTGTGTGTGTGTCACCGAAAGCACATCGCAGGCAAAAATACGACACGGAGAGGCCAAAAACGGAGCATGCAGAGAGCAAAAATGCAATGCGCGGAGGCCAAAAATGAGGCATGTGTAGCTGAAAATGTGATGCATGGAAGCGGCGACCAGCGGCGATGTGCTCTGGTGATCCCCGCAGCCTTGAACAGGTCTCAAACGGGGAGCGTTCAGAGGTTGAAAACATGAAGTGCAGAGGCCAAAAATGCAAGCCACGGAGGGAACTGCAGCCTGGAGCAGGTCTAAAATGCGACACCCGGAGGCCGACGGGTGGGAGCCGGCAGGTGGGTGGGACTAAATTCAGTGCTTCAGGCACTTAGCTTGGCTGCCTGTTTAGTAGCTCCAGCCCTTCCCTGGAACTCCAGGCGCTTCAGTACGAAACTTCAGCCGAGCTCGAGAGAGACGAGAGTTTGCAGGGGGCTGATGTAGCGCTCAGGTTGGCCACAAGACAAACATTCATTCTTGGCTGTATTTGAGATTCCTAGCTGTAGTGGACTGCAAAACTAGCGTTGACCCTGGGCGCTTCTCTCCGCTAACATGCGGCTAAGCTAAATGCCTGAAGGACCCCATCCCGTCACTAATTTTTATTAATGGATTTTTATTAATTTTAATTAATTTGGTTTTTTAAATTTAAGAGAGGCCAAATTGTTTAATATGCTTTTAAAGCTGTTTTTTTAACTTTTATACATATTACTTTGGCTGTACAGCACCCTGAGTCTTTCGGGAGAAGGGCGGTATAAAAAAACTAATAAACCTTAAACCTTGATTCATATTAGTGGTCCATGGGATATTAAATTATGAATTTAGTGGTCCCTGAGGTCCGAAAGGTTGGGGACCCCTGAGCTAGACCACAAGTGAATTAACCACTATCCTGTCCCACCATGGGAGTTCCAAATGTTCTTTGGAATATCTGCTCTTTTAACATGGGATGACGAAGGTGGCCATGAGGATGGTTTGAAGCATCCTGAAATTCACTGCTTCCTTTCTAGATCCCTGAAATGAATTCCGTTGCAACTTCCCCCATCAAGCCCCTTCAAGAGGAGCATGCTTTGACCCCTCCTGGGAAGGTGATTGCCATTAGCACCAGGAGCCCAGGCTGTGCTCGCAACCAACCTGCGCTTCATAAGAAGACCTTTTCCCCCGGTGCCACTCCCAACTCCTCAGGTGAGTCAGTCGTACAGAAAACCCGTCCACCCATGTGCCGTGTTCACATTGACGTGCCTCTTTCCCCCACCCCTTTTCTAAATTCTGTGCCTAATGAATTGGGGGATCTCTCAAAATGAACTCGAGAAATCCCAGATTTTGGGATCCCTCGAATTCATTATTCGGTTGGGCAATGTGGTTCAAGAGCCATTTTCAAGTTTGGAGTTTGAGAAAAGCGTTCTGTCGTTTGGAATTCGGCAACTTGCAGTGAGCTACAGATTTGTCAGGGACATGATAGCTCAGTGGCTGAGCTTGTCGATCAGAATGGTTGGCGGTTCGAATCCCTAGCGCTGTGTAACAGAGTGAGCTCCCGTGACTTGTCCCAGCTTCCATCAACCTAGCAGTTCGAAACCATGTAGAAAATGCAAGTAGAAAAATAGGAACCACCTCTGGTGGGAAGGGAACAGCGTCCCATACACCTTTGACGTTTAGTCATGCCGGCCACATGACCACGGAGACGTCTTCGGACAGCGTGGCTCTTTTCAAAGAAAAATTAGCAAGAAAGCCCAGTTGCCTTTTGGAAAAGCACCTGGGGGCGGGCTCCTAGAGCAGTGTTTCTGAACCTTGGCAACTTCAAAAGATGTGTGGACTTCAAGTCCCAGAATTCCTGCAGGCACCTGGAGGAATTCTAGGAGTTGAAGTCCACACATCTTCAAGTTGCCACGGTTGAGAAACGCTGCTCTAGTTAGGTTGTACTCCTTCAATTCCCTGTTTCCTTGTGATGTGTAATTCACAACTTCCTGCAGATCCATTACAGGTTTATGGAAGAACTTCCAAGACTTTTCCGAATAAAAATCCTGCCTGACAGCCCTTTTCCATAAATCAACCCTTAGTGTCCTTATTGTTTCCTGTCAGGTTTCCGAAATCCTTCTAAACCCCTCTTGGTGGCTACTTAGAACAGAACAGAATAGAATAGAGTTCTTTGTTGTCCAAGTGCGGTTGGACACACAAGGAATTTGTCTTTGGTGCAGATGCTCTCAGTGTACATAAAAAGACAAGATATGTTTGTCAAGAACCATAAGGTACAACTCTTAATGATAGTCATAGGATAAAAATAAGCAATCAGGAAACAATATCAACATAAACCGTAAGGATGGAAGTTACAGTCCTGCAGTCATGTGGGAGGAGATGGGTGATAGGAACAATGAGAAAACTAATAGTAATAGTAATTCAGCCTTAGTGAAGTTTGACAGTGGTGAGGGAATTATTTGTTTAGCAGAGTGATGGCATTCGAGGGGGGGAAACTGTCCTTGTGTCTAATTGTTCTGGTGTGCAGTGCCCTATAGCTTCGTTTTGAGGGTTGGAGTTGAAACAATTCATGTCCAGGATGTGAGAGGTCTGTAGATATTTTCCCAGCCCTCTTTTTGACTCAGTGTGCAACATACAGGTCCTCAATGGAAGGCAGGTTAGTAGCCACTGTTTTTTCTGCAGTTCTGATTCTCCTCCAAAGTCCATGTCTGTTTTGTTGGGTTGAAGAGCCAAACCAGACAGTGATGGAGGTGCAGATGACAGTCTCAATCATTCCTCTGTAGAACAGAATCAGCAGCTGTTTGGGCAGTTTGAGCTTCACGAGTTGGCACAAGAAGAACATATTTTTTGATGTTAGGCGTCCATTTTAGGTCTTGGGCACTTCCAACCCTTTTCTTAATAAACGTCCTCCTTGGCTTTACCTTTCTCCATAAATCAACCCCTTAATGTCTTTTATCCTTTCCTTGTCAGGTTTCCGAAATCCTTCTAAACCCCTCTTGGTGGCTAATTCTTCAAGTTCCAGCAACCCTGATGCTGACGGTGGCCTCTTTGCCATTCCCACAACCCTCCCACCCAACAGCAGGCACGGGAAGCTTTTCTTGCAAAACAAAGAAGCCGACCTGAGTTTCCGTCAGTGCTTGGACACCATCAGTGTGAGTCTTAAAATGTGGACATGTGACATTCGGAGACAACTAACCCAGACTTCCTCCTAGTTGGTCAAGTTAACCTGTTTCCCTGAAAATAAGACCTCCCCCAAAATAAGCCCTTCCTGAAAATATTTAAATGCATGCGCAGCCGGTTCCCGCCATTTCCTGGGGGGGGGGCATGTCCCACATGCACCTGCCATCAACGCGGAACAGCGTCACAGAGGCCACTACCGCAATCCCTAGCTACCACGCCCCTCCTCTTGGTGGAGGCAAGCCCAGAAGGGTGGCAAAAGTGTGCCAGTTACAGAGACAGAACTTCCGGCCCTCTCTGAATTAGCTGATGTGTGGGTCGAGTTTAAGGGGACTCCTGCACCTCAATAATAATAATCATCATCATCTTTATTGTCATTGTACTAAATTTTTAGTGAAATTGGTTTTAATTTCACTGGTCCAAAATTATAACAGAAACAAAAAAAAGAGAGAAAAGAAAAAGAGTTGGAAGGGACCTTGGAGGACATCTAGTCCAACCCCCTGCCTAGGCAGGAAGCCCTATACTGTTTCAGACAAATGGCTATCCAACATCTTCTTTGTAAGTCTTAGCACTATTGCTATTACTCTGTTCTTTCTTCTACCTAATTAACTGGGAACGTTTCATCTTCACTTACATGAATTATGTAGAACCACAGAATCTTTGCCACAAGAGACACTAAATCAATGTGGGGGACACCTTAGTCCAGAGCTTCTGGAAGTTCCCTTCATGCATCAAGCCAAGCGTCAATGGTTAGAGTATCAGAATGCTGTGTCACGAACTACGGTTTCTCTTTAGATGCAATCGGATTTTTTCTTGCCAAAGCCAAGAAAACTACGCAGCAGACACCTGCGGAAGCCGCTGGTTGTACAGGTAAGAGAGAACGGCTAATTGAAATGCATTTTTCACTCGATTGACCAATGGGTTCATTTGGCAAGAATGCAGGAATGAACTAAGTGTCTCCTGCAAGCTCCACTCCCCTTTCGCTTCTCTTTTATTCCCTCTGGGAGGGGGGGCATTCACCATCCGTCTGTGGCCTTACTCCCCAGTCGGCCCTCGTTCCTTAGCTGTTCCCTTCATCTGGCAGCTCTGCGCATGCGCACACTGGGAACAGGCTCCAGATGTTCCTCTGCCTCACTGATCTCTGACTCCAAAGGCAGCTGATAACTGTCGGATGGCCCTGGCCCTCTCTCTGCCTCCGACACAGAGCCTTCCCCAGACTCCAGGACTGGCCCAGGTTCCTCCCCAACCTTCTCCCTGTCCGAATCTGCTGGCAGCTCTGCTGGCCACTGGCTGCAACACATTGGAGATCTTTTATTTTTCTTTCAAAGTTATATCTCACTTTCTTCTCGCAGAGGACACTGCTTCCAAGACCTTCCGAAAAACCTTCCCAGCATGTTTGTTCCTTTTCCATCTTATCGAACTCCTCCATAACAGGTGAGCTGCTCAGCCACGTGTATAATCTGAGTAATACGTTTTACACTGAACTTGAGCAGGGGGGGTTGGACTAGAAGACCTCCAGGGTCCCTTTCCAACCCTCTTACTCTGTGTTTGCCATATCCTTACGTTGCCCATTCTTTCTATTGGGGGGCCTCTACAGTTTTTGTCTTGGGTTTTCTTCCTGGGAGAAAGACTCAGAACTGGGTGCCTTGTGGGATATACTCCCAAGCGAATTGTTGTTGTTGTTTTGTTTTGAAATTTGGTGTGCTTTTCACCATTCCGGCTGTTTTTCATTGTATTCCTTCTTTAGGAAGGGGATCTTTTCGGCCCATCCAGTCTTCGCTGACGAAAGCTGCCGTATCGCGCCCCATTGTCCCCAAGATCCTTCCAGCCCAAGCCACCACTCGTCTGTCCAGTAAGTCTTCTTTGCCAAAGGGAGTCCAGGTGCAGGGAGGTGGAGGTAGGGTTAGGTTGCCGTGGGAAACTCCCATTTGGGGGAAGGGGGATATACTTGGAGTTAGGGTTGGGTCTCCATGAATTGGGAGGGAAATATGGAAATCGCCAGTGGATTTGTAACGCATGGATATGCTTACGAGGGTGCTGACTTGTTGAGCCCACCCTATCTACGTTCCCTGGGAAAATACATGGGGGAAAACCCACTTAGGGTTAGGATTAGCTCCCCATGAATTCGGGGAGCAAAATGGACCTCGCCAACGGATTCGGAGCCCATTGTTATGGTTAGGAGAGTGCCAACTTTTTGAGTCTGCCCTATTTACGTTCCTAGGCAAAATACAAGAGAGAATCCCATCGGAGGGACAAATCCCTTTAGGGTTAGGCTTAGCTGTCCGTGAATTCGGAGAGCGAAATGGACATCGTCAATGGATTTGTAGCGCATGAGTATGCTTAGGGGGAATCCTTGACTCTTTGAACCTGCCTTATCTCTCAGTTATTGCTAGTTCTGAAGTAACCATTTCTATCTTCCCCCGTGATTAGTTTTTGAAGTGCTGATTTAGTGATCCACCCAGGTCACTAAATCCTTTTGAAGAAGGATCCCATTTGACCTGGTTTAAATAATTCAGGTGATATCAGGACTCTGGAGATTAAGGTTTTAAATAAGGTTGAGATAATGAAGCAATGGAAAATCTTTTTGAGAGAGAGAAGTCATTCAGTCAGTGTCTCATTTAGCAATCAATTGAGTTACCGCTGTGATGAAAAAGTAACTTGGCCACCAGTAGTCCTTGCATTTACATCCTTTGCAGGTCTGTAAGCAAAGAAAAGCCGAATTAAGATCATAAGCCCAGTCGTAGTTTCACTTAGTGATCTCTTTGTTTAATGATTGAGTTACTGCGCTCAGTTGTGGTCATTAAACAAGGACTATCTATTCTGAATTGGCGAACTATGTAAATATTAAAAAGGCGCTATTAAAATAAAGTGTTTTCCTGCTGGTGTAGATTGCCAGAGCCTCAAGTTTAAGGTAAGGTGAATGTTCCGCTCGCACATATGTACTAGTCATTCCAGACTCTAGGGGATGATGCTAATCTCCATTTCAAAGCCGAAGAGCCAGCGCTGTCCGAAGATGTCTCCATGGTCATGTAGCTGGCATGACTCAATGCCGAAGGCGCACGGAGCGCTGTTCCCTTCCCACCAAAGATGGTTCCTATTTTTGTACTTGCATTTTTTTTACGCACTTTTGAACTGCTAGGTTGGCAGAAGCTGGGAGAAGTCACGGGAGCTCACTCCGTTACGCGGCGCTAGGGATTCGAACCGCTGAACTGCCCACCTTTTCGATCCACAAGCTCAGCCTCTTAGCCCCTGAGCCACCACGTCTCTGTTAACCTCGTTGAGTGTTCTGCTAAAAAAACTTTAGTTCCAGGAAAATGCCCTTTCTCACCTTTGCTGTTTTCTGTCCAAAGGCGCGATTGATTTGGCGGCTAAATCAGCCGGTATTATCCCCGGCAGTCCATTGCCACTTCTGGGGACCGAAGGCTTGCCAAGCGTTTCCCCGCTCTCACCGGAGGCAGTAACCACCGTGGTTGGAGGTCAAGACTCCACAGTGGCACGTCAGAATGGAGGCTCCATAGCAACAGTGGCGGTCAGTTTTCAGCTTTGCTATAAAGATTCTCTTCTTTTAGAACTACCTTATCCAGTTCTAATAAAGGGTTGGGCCAGGTGCTGTTTTCTATTCTATTCTTATTCTTAATTCTATTCTATTTTGATTCTATTCTATTCTACTCTTAATTGTACTCTTAATTCTATTCTATTCCTATTCTCGATTCTTTCCTCTTCCTCTTCCTGTTCTGTTCTAATTCCCTGTTCTGTTCTGTTTTGTTCCCTTCTTTTCCTTATTCTTATTCTCTGCAGCAGTGCACCTAGCAATTGGGGCGAAAACGGTTGTAAAATTCCCTCCCCAGCCCCCAGGAGCTCTCTGTAAAGCCTCCTAAAGGCTCTGCACGGCCTTTTTGGTGAAGGGGATGAGGCTTCGGGGGGCAAAAAAAAATTTAAAATTTTTTTTGCTGTATTCGGTGTATAAGACGCACCCAGATTTTCAGCTTCTTTTTATAGGAAAAAGGTGCATCTTATACTCCGAAAAATATGGTAATAAAAGGGCTTTTTTTTGTTGGGACAAAGAATTTGCTTCATGCTCTTGGGAAGTCTCCATCAGAACTGCATCTTCCCTTTTTCTTTTTTTTTCCCATTTATTGCTTAGATTTACTTCCCTTCTGTTAGCAACTCTGGGTTCAGAACCAGTGTTACAACTCTGGTCCCGTAACCAGTGTTAGGAAATAAATGCGGAATAGTGTATAATACACCAGACAGTAAAGAGATACGTTGCTTTAACCACAAACAAACTCTAAAATGGTGATAGTAAGAAAATAGTCTTTGCTTTGTAGCAACTAAAATACTTCTTCCGACCAGTGAAACTAACTTTCTCAAAACAATAACAGTCCTTCACCAAACACAGAGTTATCTTACAGTGATACAAAACAAACACTTCAGTCTTCAATCTTCTCAGCAGCAAACAGTAAGAACAGGAATGGAATTGAAAAAGGAAATGGACTGTGTTCCTGAGCTTCCTTTATGGTAGAGCTGAGAAGCACAGCCGATCAGATTTCAACACAGTTCTTAAAGCTATATGTACTCTTTAAGAACACAGGCTCATATATATTGTCAAGCCGATATAAGGCTGAATATCCTAACACCTTCTTTTCTTTGGAAAACTCCTTGACAGTAGCAGGGGAGGCGTGATAATAATGCATTAAAGTTCTTTCGTTATTTCAGTGTCTCTCTTCCAGCCATGTGGCTCAAACAGTCTTTCTTAATTCCAGGGTTCAAGCCATGAATGTCGGGTTCCTTTCCTTGGTCTACCACCCCAGCCTGAGCAGGAAGCCATTCCCGATGGCTTCCAGGTAAAGTATATTGAACTAATAATTACTTAACACTTCAGAACTTAATGGCTACTAACACCGGAGTTTTGTTTTGTTTTTTTCCAATTTTTTTTTTATTTTCAACATAAAAACAAATAAAAACATTATTCATCTTCAGCTTTGTACAACACGTCATTCAGTCATGAGTTCTGTGCTTCAATTCTTAAAATTGCAAACATAGTTATCCATTTTCCAATCCAATGTGTGTATATCACCTTATTTTCCACGTAGTAACAGCTAGTATTTATCCAAATCAATCTTTTTCTATAGTTGTTCAATGTATAAAAATAAAAGTAAAGATTCTCCAGAGATTCCTGTTTTCTAACGCCGGAGTTTTGATTAAGGCGGATGGGTGTAAAACCGAAAAGATTTGCCAACACTGGAATAGAGGGTTGCATCTAATGTAAGGCAGCAAGCATGGACGTAGGATTGCAACAACCTGACAAGGTTCTCGGTCTTTTGCAGGGCGTAAAAGCTTTAGAGCAGGGGTCTCCAACCTTTGCAACTTTAAGTCTGAAG
>JAPKID020005821.1:0-10933 GCA_026931265.2 Tropidonophis doriae | reverse complement strand
GGAAATTTAATTCGGTTTTAATTGTGTATGTCCTTGTTGGTTTTTAGATGTTTTTTAACTTGCCTGTATACCGCCCCGAGTCCTTTTGAGTGAGAGGGTGCGGTTTAGAAATTTTGATAGATAAATAAATAAATAAATAAATAAATAAATAAATAAATAAATAAATAAATAAATAAGAATGACAGTCTACACAATAAAAATCCCATATTAATTAATGTCTTATTTTGGATTGTGTTTGAAACAACTTTGACAAATGTAGCAAGTTTAGTTAAAATCTGTTCTTTAAAAAGAAAACCTATGAATAACTAGAAAGGTTTTCTAATCAAAATATCCCTATTACTATTTTAAACAATTAAAATCTCTGTAGCATACAAAAGAACAACCACTAATTTTCTAAAGCAAAATCACATTTGCAAAGGTGTTAAAAGTTCACTTCTAAAATAGCAAGGATGTAGTTTGCTTGAATTTGCGTTAATAGCTTTTGCAGTCCCAGGGTGGAAAAAACGCAGATCATTTCCTTTAGTAGATTATTTGTTTTTCAAGTGAAGAGAGTGGTAGAAAGGATTTAGTTTCCTGACAAAGCAAAATAAGTAAAGTAATTTCATTAACTATGTTAATTTGGATTCCCCTAGCCCAAGCTATATTTGTTATGTTTTCAATTACAATTAATCTATTTTTGAAGTTTTAATTAAATGCCTGAATGACATTTTTTTCCTAAAAAGAAAGATGAGGTTTTTATTATTACATGGATCTTCAAAACAAAATAAAAAAAATCTTGTCAAATGTTGGGTGGTGTATAGGAGATTCTTATCAACTTTGAACTGAATTATACTGAAACCGCGAGAAAGATTTAGATTTAGTTTTCCATTGAAGCTCTGCTGATATGATATACTCATTAAAGAAGACCTTTGAGAAGGAGCCAAGTCTCATTTGCTTGCGTTCATTAGTCGGAACCTTGACAATTCTCTTATGAAAGTATATATGATAAAGCCTTTATAAACAAGAATATCTCTTAGACATTTTCCTAAATATATAATTTTCTTTTGAACAACTTTTGCTTGTAGAGAAAATTATAGTGCATACTAAATGACTTTCCAAGTTATGAAGAAAGTATTCCTGCACTGTTACATTAAGAACATGAGCAAACTGGAGAAATGAATAACAGACTTCTCAATATTCAGTATTGCAATCTTGCTAAGAGATGCACTAATCAAGTAGAATGAGGTGTGACCATCCAGAATACTGTATGCAGAATGTGGGCATATCCTAAGAATAATTCAGATAAAGTGAGATTGGTGCAAAAAAATAGTCACTGAAAAGATTAGGGGACTAAATACTAAGTCTCAATCAGAAAAAAACAGGTAATATTAAGCTTTGGGAAAAGGTAATTGAAAAATTAATGTTTCCTTGAAACTTTATTGTAATCTTATTTTTCTGGGAAGTGCATTCAGATAAGAGAATGGACTTGTTCAGAGTGAGAATGTACATTTTGATATTTGGAAGCAGACTAATATAAATCTCTTATCAATTACTCAATTTTCCCAGACTATATGTGTTCAATTTTACTGTTTCCTTTCCTCCTCCACAAAATTGAAGAGTTGGACAGAGCAATTGCTAATTTTTGCACTTACCACATAATGAAAGGCCAGTCCAGGGAGAACTCATTCTTTAGTCATTAGTGGTGACCTACTTTATTGTGGTACAGTCTGGAATGAAATTTAATTTAACCAAATAAAATGTTTAAGTATAGTACTTTCTTCAGTGTCATTAACAGTACTAAAGTAGTTGCATGCCTGGAGACATTTCTTCCAGGGCTTTTGTATTAAAGGTTTATAATAATGCTTAGAAGGTTCTTTACAGGGTGACTTAGTTTGGTTAAAAATGATCATGCCATCAGAGATTCATTTTTTACCTTTTATAAATGTAAGTAAGAGCAAACGTATTCAGTTTGAAAAACATCATATAAATGGCTACACCATTGCAATACAGATCTTTTGTAAATCAATTGCCGTTCCAAAAGAGTTAAAATCCTAGTGGGCTCAGAGTAAGTTTAGAAGTTTAAGGAAGTGATGCAAATTGGGTTGAACTTATGGTAAATATTTCTAATATAATTGCAGAAAAATCTTTTACAAAGAGGAAGAAACTAATTTCAGCCAACTAACAATGGTCTATTATAAGAGCCAAGTGAATTCAGGCTTTTTCTTTCTTAGATTTATAGATTCTTACACCTTTGTAACTCATAAAAATGCATTGGAATTTTATATATATATATATTTGCTTTCGTAGATTTTCACGGGTGTAGGTATGCTGGTATTGTTTGGTTCGGGTCTTTTCCCGTGTAAAATTAAAGGTGTTTTTGCAACATTTCGGCAAGATCTCACTTGCCATCTTCGGGCTTTGGTTTGCGATTGCAAAGGGCCACGTCTAGCCCTAGTGGGGCATGCTACAGGGCTTAATTCTCTCCCCATTCATGGATTGGGGTTTTCTTCCCTTTCTACATTTACTTCCACAATACAAACATTAGTAAGGGGTTTTTTTTTAAGTAAATGAAATGGTAATGAATTTTTTTCTTTTGGTTTTTTTGTGCTTGATGATTTTGTTATTGCTGTTGTTGATAATAACTAACAAAAAGGGATAAGGGGAGAAAGCTACAGGGACAATCCATGCAACTACTTAAATGAAGATTAATTCTCAAAACATAGAATGAATAGAGCACAAAACCCTATCATGCATTAGGCTTTCTTCATTCAGACTTAACCTGTCAGTCTCTTGCTTCGAAGTTACTACTGGATGAAACTGGGAAAAGTATATATTTTCTCCCCCCCCCCCTTTTGCTCTATCATTGAATTATTAGTCCTTTTTATTTTTTTTTCAGAATTTTCCTACATAAATTCTTTCCAAAAATAATTTTTTTATACAGTTGTAACTAGATAGTTGTTTGATTTCTTTTATAAAATATCATTTGCCATTTATATGTAGCAGAATATGAGAACACCTCTGGGGAATGCAAAATTATCAGGATATAAAACTGCAGTTAGAAAAAAAATGTAATGGGAGTAATTCTTTATTCTAGTTCATAATTGAGTTCTATAATCAGGATAAAGAGCCAATAAGTAATTGCATCATTGCTTCCTATGCTTCAAGTTTAGGCTGGAAACATATTTTATATTCTAAGCTGCTGTATTGATATTTCCATTATCCCTACAATTTTCCTTAACAATTCATGTGTTGATTAAATTTTTTACTTGGGAAACTATCTGCAAAATTTAAAAAGGGAAATCAAATCGATAACTCTTGTGAGAAAAACAATGTAATGGTATTACGGGTAGTTCTCGGTTTACTAATTGAGCCCAAAATTTATGTGATAACCTGGTAAAAGACACGAAGGTTACACAGCCAGCTGAGAGTTCAAACTCCCCTTTAATGCTCCAAATATGCCCTCAAATGCCCCCCATGTTCTTGGCAAGTTCCAGAACAAAGCACGCGCGCACACACACATGGCAGTCTCTGACTGCGCCCAGTCCAGCAAAACAAACTATTGACTTTGCTTGTCAGAAGATTGCAAAAGGAGATCACATGACCCTGGGACACAGCAACACATACCAGTGGCCAAGCATTTGAGTTTTGATCACATGAGCATGGGGATGCTTAAAAGGTCATAACTGTAAAAAACAGGCTTACACAGCTAAGATTGGGCTGGGACAGGGAGGCGCATGCGTCATGTATCACTTTCCGTGTTGCCCCTGGCAACTCACCTTCTCAAGGCCGGTCAGTCGCATGTGCAGGGACTTTTTGCCGTTACGTGTGCATGATGCAGCAGCCTGGTGGGAGGAGCTATAAGGAGGTTAAAACCTCACAAGTGGCTACATTTTACATTTGTGTACCTTGCACATGACACACATGCGCTAGCCACAAAAAAAGGTATGTATTATATCATCGGAAGTCCTTGGGAACATTGTGTCAAAATTTGGTGTCTATCGGTCCAGTAGTTTCTGAGATTAGCAGCTTTGCACAAACAATTTTACATTTTTATTTATATAGATATAGTCATTTAAAAGGTCATCCAGGACTATCCAGTACATAAAGATCTTTTAAGTATAACTATTTATTCCAGAATGAATAAGAACTTCAAAAAATGTCAAGCATTCCCTCAGACAAATGATTTCTATTTTATAGAATGAAAATATGCAAAAACATTTGTGAAGCCCACAGTTGTGTAGTAGTCAATGGGAATCGATAATAAAGCAGAAACTTCCATTCATTTAGAAAATATAACTCAACAGACAAATTGCATTAAAAACCAGAAGGGCACTAAGAGACAAGACTGATAATGTGAGAAATGTTCATGAAGCTCAGAATGGGAAAAAGTCAGTAGGAAATAGCAATGAAAGGGAAAGTGGCTACAACTGGGGAAACAGCAGTCAGTGGGGAGACACATTTAAATCAATAGTCTGTAATTCAGGGAACTGCAGTCCCCTGTGCCAGAATGGAAGTGTTGGCACAAAGCAGTTTCCAGAGGAAGTAGTGAATATACTGTATTACATGGTAAGTATGTTTTGCCATTAAGTGGGAAATGGAAACAGAGAGCAACAGAGGGTACAAATACTTTTTGGAGAAGCAGAAAGGAGAGGTACATGTTTAAATTTATTTATTTGTCATCTTGTCTAGACATGTTCCTGTATGTGAGTAAATTATAGATAGATAATGATAGATAGATAGATAGATAGATAGATAGATAGATAGATAGATAGATAGATAGATAGATGATAGATAGGTAGGTAGGTAGGTAGGTAGGTAGGTAGGTAGATAGATGATAGATAGATCCTCTTGAAAGAATTATAGTAATGTTTTAGCTAGAGTTTGTTCTGAATAGTTTGCAGTGCTACTCGTGCAGAAGTATTAGGTGCCTGAGTTTGCACACTGAATAGCTTAATCACAGTTGATGAATAAGTAACAATTGCCAAGATTCACACAAAACACTAAGTTTAAAAACCTCAGTGGCTGACTTCCTGCCACATATTAAGCAACAACAAAAATCATACTACGACTTAAGCAATCAGGTGTTTGCTTAGCCTAACTTGAATGGCAGTTAATTCCAAGTAAATGAGCATGAAAGTGTAGCTATCATGATTATTGACAAAATAAATTAATTCCCAGAAACACACTTGACTGCTAATGCCAAAGTGGGAAAACAAACCGGCTGTTTTACCTGGAAATATACATGACAGACACTGGGCTCATTGTAATTTATTACTGACACCAAAGCTGCTGTTCTACATGGAGTAAAAATTTATCCTGTTAATCTGTGCATTCCTGACATTCATTTTTACTCCTGGATGGAACAGTAAATAGAAGAGGCATTTGGGGCATTTATTTGAATAACACATAATTTTGCTTTGGGGGGAAAAATGAGTATTCTAGGGCACACAAAGGTCAACCAGATACATTCAGATAACTGCAAACAGGGAAAGGGGAGGTGAGGTTTCCCAGTTGCTCTGTAGCAGCTGGCATTCAAGGCATGTTGGATCTAGCAGATAGAGATCGAGACAAGCAGCCACTGGTAGCCATTTCTGCATTTTGTTAAAGCAAAACTGTGTCAGAGCACATGAAAGCCATTAGCCCTTGCATGACTATGCTCTTTTTATTATGTTACGTTCTTCAGTTCCTACAGAAGTAAGTTACGTTTTTAAAGTGGTTTTGCTACAATAGGCTGTTCCTGAAAGTTTGCAAAATGCAGTCAAACTAAATGTGAGGGAAACGGTTCTGAATTTGTACATTAATTGTCATTAGCAGAACTGTCTTGACGATACTTGTTTTAAGTTGTAAGGGGCTGCATTAAAGGGTTTTAGTGTGAAGAGAACCTTAAGGTAAACCATGGAATTAGTTTTTATTTACTGCTTCATGAAGAAATCAATGTTTGCTTTGGGGTGGGTTCCGGCAGGCACTACTGCCAGTTCGCTTGTGTGCGCATGCGCACTGCAATTAAAATTGTTCTGCGCATAAGCAGAACTGAAAAACAAGATGGCGGCACCTATGGCGCTCCCCGGGGAATTGGTTAGGGGGTTTGGTGGCCTGGATCGCTGGAACCAGTAAAACTGGTCCGAATTGGTGGGAACCCACAACTGGTTTGCTTGATCTTTCTTTCTGCACATGTTTCATGATGTTATAACTAGAAAGGTCCATGTGGCTGAAGCCAGAGCTGGGATCCTACCAGTTTAACAACCAGTTCACTGAGCGACCAGAGCGTGCCTCATGTGTGTGCACAGTTCACAGGAAAACAGCTGAGGCACGGCAATCCGAGTCCCTCTGGGGAGAGGGTGCGGTTCATAAATCAAAATAATAATAATAATAATAATAATAATAATAATAATAATAATAATAATAATAATAATAATAATAATAATAATAATAATGATGATGATGATGATGATAATGGTGATGATGATGATGATGGATGCATTCATCTGTAGAATCAGCCTAGCCTTGTTCTGTTGGTTAATGCTGATGGAAGATCATTTGTCAGGGAAGGGGGAACAAATTGGTTGGTAGATATGAGCAAACACATTGCAACACCAAGGTTTCAGTGGGTAGCGCCCACTGGATTAATGCTACTTACTCAAAATATGCAGGTAAGATACAATACCAGAAATAATGAATAAAAATCTACTGCTTTAGGTCATAAAGGGGATGGGGTGGGGTGATGTGTAAACTAATAGTGGTGTATGAACTTAGTTATTATGGTTTGCAATTATAATTTACAGCTCTGTGTGATGTATAAGTCCATCCAATTATGTCTTAATCAAACATAATTAAGCAAACATAAGACTATGTTATGAATCAAACGTTTTGAAAATTCTGTCATGAAATGATACGTAGGAATGGACTCCTCACTTGTTTTTAAAAAGTTTTACATACAAAATGGAAGAGAAACATGGATATAGGAACTTACATGGGAGTGGAGTCAGAAAAGGTTAATTTGGTGACCCAACTCTGCAGTCAAAACCTTGCCCTTTTTTACCTGTGATCTGTGCAGCACCAGTAAAAACGGAATGGGGCTTCAATTGCAGCACTATGGCTTCTATCTTGGGTTTTGTTTACCTCTCCTATGGACATCCACACAAAATTAATTTGACCTACTTTGATAGTCTAGATAGCTAGCACCCACCTCTCTCCTAGAAGAATGAAATGTTTTGAGGAATATTTTTTAAAGGCAGGATAAAATATTTCCCCTAAAAGAGAAATTAAAAAAAAAAGAATCTTAAGGGAGACAATAACCCAGAGCCCCAGCTCCCTGCCGCCTGCAGATATTTTGTGTCCAGTAAGAAAGATTGGGCCAGCCTATCTACAAAACAAAAGACTTTCAGCTCCAGGGTGAACGGATTAAGACATGACCCTTCAGGATATAATAGAATTAATTCACTACATCTAGCAGCAGAGCTCACCACATTGCACATCTCCTATGGACATTGCATTACTCTCTAAACTTAGACCAAACTTAGCTCAGACAACCTATAGAACTAGCTATAACCCCTACAAATGCCAATAGAATACATGTTGTTGCACAGGAACAGGAAGCTCAAATGTAAAGCCCAAGAGAAAGTATAAAAAACCCCTCACTGTCAACTCCATGTGGTCAGCTGCTCAGAACCACAAACCATCATGTAACCAATAAACCATCTTTCCAATCAGTCTCCATGTTTCCAGAGTCTTTTCCCCAGCTTGTAACTTAACCAGATGGATATTTTTTCCACCAATAGATAATCCTGATGAGGATTAGAGGGATGGTTCACAACCAAATAAAGAAGCCATAGTCAGATTTGCTCTTTTCGGTCTGTTGGTTTTGCAATTCCCCTTGTGTTTAAAAAAATTAAAAAGTCACATGGCTGTAAATATCACTTGCTTTTCATTAAATGATCACTTTTGGAAATAAAATAAAGGCCATACATGTATAATTCTAAAGAGAGATACATTAATGAACCATTGGAAAATACTCTGTAACGTTCAGCACAAGGGAAAAAAATGGCGTTATGTGCTTGAAAGATTGTCAGATAACAAGTAGTATTATGGCATTAAATTGAGCAGAAGTGTTTCTTTAAAAAATTAGGAATGCTTATTCTCTAATGGATTTAGGTGTACATATTTCCTGTTTCCTGAACAGGTTTGAGAGCTCTATAGTAAAAAAAAAATCCATTTTCCTTTCCCAAGAATCATTAACATGTATTTAGTTCTAATTCAATATTACATTGAGTTATAATATTATGTTTCATATATTAAACAGTTTCTAATTATTAAATAAACTTATTCTAGTGAATCTAGGTGTTCTATCTGATGGGTCACCGTGGAAAAAAAATGCTAGAATAAGATAATTCTTTGGATTGTTTCTATCTTTTTGTACGTTTACGTATATGTTACTTTAATCTACTGAAATGGGTAGTCCTGCAAATAGAAGGTTTCCATTAGAAGGTATTTGGTATTAGACCATAATTTCTAAATGTCTAAATTCAACAGTTTTAAGATTCCAAGTCTTGGAATTTCCAAGCTAGAATGCTTAGGTCTTTGCATTGCATGCTGGCTAAGGACATTGAGGCACTGAAGTTCACACATTTTAAAATTGCAGGGGTTTGAAAAACACTAGGTGAGATCATCTGTAAATAGGTTACCTGCTAAACAATAGGGACACATAACCATCATATGCTACAAGGAAACTCCTTTCAGAGTGATAATATCTAGATCCTTGAGAGAAGAAACTGAGAATAAAAGAATAGCAGGTAGCTATTCTCGCTTATTGAAAGCAATTTCCAGATCTAAAACTAAACTGGGCTAAAATGTAGCAGTGCTCTATCAGGAAAACAGGCCCTATCCCTACTAAACAAAACCAATTGAAGCACCTGTGATTTTGAGGATAGTGCCTGTTAAAGAAGATCGGAAACCTTTGGAATTGTCCATTTTTCCCAAGCACCAGATTCATGCTCTTCCTTTTTGATAATCTACTGTTGCCTATTTTTCATCCCCTTTAATGAGGGAATATCCATGCTCCCCCCCTCCACACACACACACAATCTAAAAAAGAGGTCTAATATGAAGGTTTATTGTTAGATAAATCTGGCCATTTGTATCCCTTAATCCCATGGTTAATAAGAAAGAGATTTTCCCCTGTCAAACGTATGAAATAATAATGTGTAATTAGTAAAACGTGGCTACTTTACTTTGCATGAAGTAATTATTGCGGATGGATCTGCAAGATATATCACCACGTGTTTAAACTCTGGTATTGTATGAACATAATTTGCTATGTAAAAGGAACATTTTCCTTCCAGACAGCTGTTCACCATCTCTGTGAGGCTAGGAGCTTTGTTTCATCTATAAAATATTATTTGGTTTATTGTAGAAGAAGAAGAAGAAGAGAACAAAAAGGAACTGTATTGGGCTAGGTCTTTTTCCATGTATATAAAATCCTTTCAGCTCAGTTTTAGGTGACAAACTGCACAGCTGAACAGCCCTCCATTTACCAGCTTGCATATATGAAAGATGTGTAATGTTAACTGAACTTCCCCCTCCTCATCCAATCCCTAAAGGAGGACCACCCTGTCTGCAGAATCTCCAAGGCAAATCATGGAGCGGTTTGATCAGAAACTGCCTTTGTTGGCAGAAATACACGATGTTGCATTAACCAAAACAGCCAGAAAAATTAAAATGAACCCCCCCTTCTTTTTATGGTGGCTGCTTTTTATTTAAATTTTCATTTTATTTGTGTAAACGGATCTCATTTGGTCTTTACATACCAACATCACAGAGCTATCTGTAAGCCTTGTTTACATTTAGCAATGGAAATTGTTTCAAGCTTTTTGCCGAGCCTTTAGAAACAATGTACACTGAGCAGAAAATGTGTTGACTTCTCCCACTGCAACTCCCCCTTTCTAAATATTATTAGACTATTCAAAGATAACTATTCATGAGACAGAATGGACCATATCTTTGATTGAAGTTTTAATCCTAATAAGTCCTTGGACACCCTAGAACCATTATTTAAGAAGTTAAAAGAAGGTTCAGTGTCAGCTGCTTTACTAAAATGGAGAATTGCATCACACATTATAGTTTTTTATTTACAATATTGTCAACATTCAAAAGCATGTAACAGCAGACATGCAGAAATACTGTCCACAATATTGTTGATAAAAGGGGAAACATTTGACTAGAAATGTTGTAAGTTTTACCTGTGACGTTTTCTATCAATATAATATATTTACTGACAGCTACTTCCTTCCCAAAAAGAATGTCCATTAAAAAAAATTGTGGAGTGAAATGGCATGGCACAACTCTCCATAACATAAAATCTTTTCCTGTTAGATCTTTGGCCTGTGATAGTCCAGTCTAGATCAGTGGCATCCTTTCTCACCTATATGACGCTCTCTTTCCCCAACCTCTTTTGTTTCCCAAAGGTCATTTCAGTGCAGATGACAGACCAATTGGCATATTATTCAGCAGATCCATAATTATGTCTCAATTTTATTTTTGCAGTAAAGAATTTCTCATACATGTGTATGTGGGAGGATGGGAGAGGCTGATCTGAGTATACGTAGGCAGGAAAGAATAACATCCAATCCCTGGGAACTTTGGTTGGAAAAGTTGAGGTAGGAAGCAAGAAAAAGAATCTTCCCTAAGATTTAGAGCACTACTTTAATTAGAAGTCACAAGTCAAGGTTAATTTATTTCTAATTCTAATTTTTAAATATAAGTTTTTATAAAATAATGTGCAATATAGAAAGGCTCCAGTCTTTTTTCTATAGAGAAAAAGTTGGCAATAGAGATCATCAAAGGTGATAAGTAGGTAAATGAACCCTTGATGACTATTCCTTTTTCCAAGAAAAAGTTTTATTGGTTTTTACAAGTTTTTTGTAAGGAAAGGGGTAAGAAAGGTACAATGAGATATTTT
>JAPKID020005820.1:0-10934 GCA_026931265.2 Tropidonophis doriae | reverse complement strand
GTAGATCTACACACAGATTGGTTGGCCATTTAACCAGACTGGGCCACAGCAATGCGTGGCCGGGTACAGCTAGTAACAAATATAGCAACTTCAAAATCAGTATTATTCTGCAATGAAGATGGCTTACTCACCAGTATTTTGAAACAGTTGCAATTTCTGAATTATCTACATATAGATAATTCTCCACTCTATTTCATGTTGTGTGTTAACAATAGAGCAAATATGTGATCAATTCAATTACTGTAGGTCAGTGACCAGCAAAATCTGGGCAAACCAAACCCCAGATATAATCTACTGCAACTTGAGCAGGATCTTTTAAATTCAGAAGGATAATCAACCTGGGCAACCAATGCTATTTCTGTCCCATAACATGAAAGTAATGATAATGTTACTTTTAGGACCCTTTGTAGATGAATCACTTCTGTCTGAACAGAACTCCATAAAAATGGATGGCTGAAGATTAAGCAAGGGATACTCAGTAGCATGGTTGCTGTTTAATATAAATTATTTCAAATGTATTTGTTACTCTTTACCTCAGAGAAGCTTTAGCAATTTCCTGAATCAAGGAACTCACGCTATGCCTGGCTACCCAAAGGAGCCATAAAGGGCACAGATCTAGTTTACAGGTATTAACTATTAATCTTATTTAATTCCCAAAACTGTGGACCAATCACAACTATTTCTAATCCATATTATATTATACCCCTTCATATCAAATGCAGATTTTAAAAAAGTGACCTGTCAGAATTAATTGAACGAATAAGTGACTTTTAGCCTTACTTAGTTTTTTTCCTTCATCCATTCCTTTTTTATGGGGAGGTTCCTGAATAATTTTATCCACATCTGCTCTTCCTATTAAATCATCTGGTCGATCCCACATTGATAGTCTAGTGGTAGGGTTATAAAAGAAAACCCGTTCATCACCTGTCCACACCACACACCTAGAAAAAAATATAGAGTATATTATATAATTATTGCAGGGTTTAAATAATATTTAATTTTATGTGAAAAGTTAACAAGCAATAAAATTCTTTTTATTTTAATAGACTATGTAGAGTAGAGCTAAAAGGAATTTTTTAAGAACGTTTTTCCAGTAAGTAAAATCTCCTTGAAGTTGAGTTCAACTCCTGGAAACCTGGTGCACTTGACTATTTCCTTTCCAACAAAATCAAAGTGGTTGGTCATTGCCACACAATCGATATGGGAACAAAGGCTACATACCAGGGAGTACCAGGTATAGGTGTAGTAGCAACAGGTTTTGCTTTCTGAGCAGCTTTCTCTTCTTCAGTCATTTCTTCTTCTTTGGGCTCCTGGTGAGAAATATTAAGATCGAACATTCAATCATTATTTATACAACACTAGCAAATAAAGAACAATTACTTTTTTCCTACTGTAGAGATGGGAAACATTTATCCCATCACCTCAACATGTAATCTGTGAAATTAAAAGTTTCTTTGTTATACAAAATACTTGGATACAAAATACTTTGATACAAAATACTTTGTATCAAGGACTGCGTCTTCATTAGATATTTTTAACTTTTTACACTGGAGAAAGGTGGGATTGCAATGAAACAAGAAACAAGATGGTACTTTCAAAGTGCAAGTAGCCCTCAGGACTGCCTTTCCTCCACTTACACAAAAGATACCAAGCTGTTGTTTTAGGAAGAAATTCCTAAAGTCCTAACATTTAATATTATCATATACATTTTTATCTATACAAACTCTACATCTTGCATAGGATTCAGTTCATATTGCTATAATAATGATTACATAAATGTAACATAACTTGTGCAAGATCTTGTGTAAATAGTCACAAATAAAAATGTTGGATATGATATAAGTGCAATAACAAAAATGCTTTCACAAACATTGAATTAGGTTAGATTAGTTAATTCATACTGAGACTGAATAAAAATTAAATACATTTTTATATAATAATGAGTTAGAGCTAAGGCTTCTTTCCATGAAGGAAACAAGTTCCCCTACATCTGGAAGGCTTCCAATCCAGTACCCAATCATCACTAATTCACCACTCTTCTGGGAAAGAATGCTGGAGTGCTATCTGCAATTGCAATATTTTGGAACAAATCTAAACACTGTTCTTTGTTTTTTCATATAATCTGTAATATTAAACAATACTTCTAAATAATATGATAATATATTAAAAATGCAGTTAGCATTAGAAACCATCTAAATGGCAAATAAGTTCACTAAGTTATTTCAAGGTGGTATTAGTTTATATTTCTCTTGATGTCACTTTGTTATTAAAAGAACAAATATCAAATTAGACTTTAGATATATCATAGCTTTTACCTCCTTTATAAGTTCCTTGATGGGTTCAATTTTGGGTTCTTCTTCTTCTGTTTCCATAGGCAAAGGATCTTCAACAGGTTCTTTAATGCTATCCTTCATCTTTTCTTCTACTTTTTCTAAGAAAAATGTATATAATTTCTTTATTTACTTTCCATCTGCTGTACATCCTTTACTTTCCACTAATATTCATTCAAGTTCATTTTCTGAGCAAAATTATTGAAATCAGCTTTATACAACCCTCCCATCCCCAAGTTAAAGGCAATGAAGAATATACTTTCAATGAGCAAAAATTCTTTAGGACAGAAGGTACATTGCAGGAAGCTATAATAACTACCTGGAAGAATCTCATTTTCCAGTTCTAAATGCTACAAGTATTGTAATGAATTTTTTTTAAAACTGTGGTCTTTTTCATGGCCATGTGTAGTTTGCTTTCACTATTTTCAATCTACCTTGAACGTAACCGGTTCTTTTCGAACCTCTTAAACAACTGGTACCTTAGCTTTTAAAACCTGCTTTTAAAATCAAATTATTTTACTGAATGAAGAATGAGTTATAAGATTTTAAGTTTCCTTACAGGAAAGCACAGAATAAATAGAACTCAGGAAATCAATATAGATCTACAGTTCTCAAATACTCAGAGGCAAAAGAATATTAGATAGCTAGCTAGTTAGACAGACAGATGAAGAAAAAATAGCAGAATCATAATGCAGAATTAGCAAAATCTTAAGAAAAAAATATTATTTTTAAATGAAGAGGAATATAGCACTAAATGTTGGTGAACAGATGAAAAACCTAAAAAGCAGACTTCAGAGTATAACATCTATATATTATCCATACAAAATAATTTTATATGTCCAAAGCAAATTAGATTGCTCTCCTATATGCAGTATATAGTATTTACCAATGGCAATTTGTCATTTGCATATAGTAGAGCAATCCTTGAAAAAAAATTCATTACAACTAATGTATTGACTCCAAATTAACATTATGAAAAAGTTAGTATTTTGAAGAATTATTTTTAAAAGTTAATGAATGGAGTTGGCTAGACCTTTACATGCACAATACCAATACAGAATTCAAGATAATCACAAGAAAAACATGGTTTTAAACACTATTTCAGATACCAGATTTAGAACCATATTTAATCCCCTCAGCCAACTCCCTCATTTTCAAATTGCAACGACAATGATTCTAGATAATGGGTTATTTGCAATGATAGTAAATACCAAAGTTACATTAAAAATAATATTCAGATATGAGAAATTACATATATAGGAATGACCAAACTAAGTCTATTAAAAATGTATACATACAAATTTGTTATTCAGTTCTATGAGGAAAATTTACTGACCAAACAGCACTCAGAGAAGTATTAGTACAGCAATACATTTTTTGGGAAAATCAAGGAAGGAATACACAAACACAAATTGAGTTTACTTATTCTAATTGGTAAAACAAATAACATTCTGTAAAAAATGGTCTTTTATTAGCATTGCAATGTAGTAAAACATCAAACAAGATAAACACGTCTATGGTAGTTATTATTGGTCAAATTCTTTATTGAAGACAATTGTGATGTATGTTTCCTGTTGCTCATTAATGCTTTGTTCAGTTCTGCCTTCGCAAATCATTCAGTTACTGCAATCATTACACTACCCAAAAAGACATACTACGTTTTCTAGCTCTTTGAATATTTACAGCTGTTAAGTCATACATCAAGAACGAAGTGCCTACTCTAAGGACTGCAGAATAAAAAAAAAAGGTGTCATTTACTTGTGCCAGTTACGATTTTTTTTTCACGGCAAATTGTGATGCTTTGAAAAATAGTGAGTGGCATTAATATTTTTGGCAGTGCCTTGTGTGAATTCTTGCAGAAAGGTATAAATATATTAACCACTATATCAAACAGTTGATTTTATCCACTTTCTAGATAAATGTTTGCATTTATGAGACAAAAACTGAATTTCAAGGAAGAGAGGGATAAATGCTTAGCAGTAAAATAAATAAATCCTAAATTTGGCCCCAAGAAAATATATGACTTTAGTACAGGAAAATACTAGACATTACTGTCTCTAATGAACAATTACTCAAATATTATGTTCAAGAAATTTCATATGTACATGGAGTGGACCAAATGAACATAAATTATTAAATCAAGTAATGAATAGCTTTGTTAATTTTGTGAACATAATGAAATTGTTAACAAACTGAATCATTAGTCTTCCAAGATGCATTAAACATTTTCTTCAAACTTCTCACTCATCCAATATCATTATAACTGTAAACTAGTAAACCCGCCTCCTTTTCCTTGAACTGAAGGTTATTGATAGGTTTTATTTTTACAAGTGCCTTTTGCGGTCTTGAAACCACTTATTGTACATTTGGTTTGAATAGATATCTCAGAGTCCATAAAACTGAGGGTTCAATGCAATTTGTCTTAATTTTCAGAACCAACTTTCATTGTATTTACAAACCAAAACTAAACACTGTACCTTTCTCTTTCAGTTCTTGAGGCTTCTCCCACGTTGATTCTAAGGTCCTATTATTATAGTAGTATGTCTTCCCATCTGCTGTTTTGTACTCTGTCCATTCAGAGACTGCTGTTGCTCCAGCCAATGCAGCAGGTGAAGCGGCAATAGCAACCTGAGGATGGATCATAGGTACAATAGGGGGAGCCATTCCTGGCAAGACACCTACATAAGGAGCAATAAAAAGGCAAACATTGATGAAAAATAACTCTATTAATTAAAACCACCAACCTAAAATCAATATATAAAGCAACTGAAAACCGAGCCATTACTAATAGTTCACATATTTCTTCTAAATAGTAAAGGGTGCTTGCAGCACAAATTCTAATTACTCTCATCCCTTTATTTCACAACCACCAACTTCTAACACAAACTGTAATCAGCATTCAACATACCATGTGAAGCATTTATGTTTAAACAGTTTTCCAATGTTTACATTAGTTTTTAGAATTAAGCAAGTAAAAATAATTTACTCGAAAAATAGCACTTTAAACATAACTAAGAGTAGTCAAGTTTAAAAAGCCAACCACTGCACAGTGAATATCAGTAAATAATCACAGTGCTTTTTTCCCTAGTTAAAAGTATGTGATCTACCCAGTTTTATATATGAGAGAACCATGAAAAAAAAGAAACACTTATAAGTTCAATTTCCTACCAATGGTAGTAACCATTTATAGGAATCACTATATTTTCTGTCTTTTCAACTTGAACATTGGAAATATTCCAATTTTGATAGATAGCCTCTTTAGTCATTTTTAACAGGAAAAATATTTCTGTTAAAGATTAACTTTACTGTATTTTATTTCTAGACCTGATCTTTACTTAGAACGAATTTGGAATATTTAGTACAATTTTAGATAGCTGTTGGATTAAATAGTGATAGTTTAATTCAATGAATAATATTATGGCTTCTTTATAACTGTATTGCCAATTAAGAATTTTTTTTTCAAGTACCTCAATATAAAGTATATCTGTTAAAAAAATAACAGGCTTAGTGCCACATAAAACTATATTTATGTTTATTTATTTTTAATGAAATATAGGTATGTAGAACAACCTTCATAATATTGGTTTAAAGTCAGACATATACATATATTCACAAACACAAACACACTAACATGCAAACAAGTTCTGGTCACTGTACAAATGGCAGGAGAGGGAAAACCAAGCACTGTATCCCCATAAAGAAAAACAAAACAAAAACATGGACATGGAAGAGATTCACATGAGTAATTTTAACTTGCAGAAAATCCATACTACAATAATTAAACTAATAATTTCAGTTAATTGGGAGAGTTTCTTGCTGGCTACATGTAAAATCTGTACTTATAAGTATATTTTGAAAATAAAGATAAATATTCAGTTATTTGGGAAAAAGCAAATAAAAGGTAAAACAACAACATTCACTACCATGCCAACTTACAGACAAAACAGACTAAGATGTTTTTAAAAAATTACCGGTCTTGGTGGTAGCGACTGTCTTTACATACGGGCAGCTGACTATTTGCATCATTGCTACACCTGTAAAATGGATAAGCAAGCATGTTGGAAAGCTGCCACTGTATGTCAGCTACCACTGGGAATCTGAGCAGTATCAATTTTCTGCTAGAAATTTAGCATGCCATTTTTTTTCCAATGGCAACAAGAAATAAGTAGGAAGATTTAAAGTCAGTTTTGTGATAGTATTTTGTTAAAGTCATGCCAGAAAATTGCTTTATAATGGACAAGATTTGGAAGACACCAGACCTTTCTTTAAAAAAAAAAAACTTAACAATGACCCGGGGGTTTAAATTCAATGAGGGCACGCTTTTCACTTCCTTACAAAGCAATGTTATGAGACTAAACCATACTTATTCTGCTCTGTTTACATAATTTCAGCAAGTACTTAGGTAAGAACAGGTTATACAAATCAATTCTCTGCATGATTACTTTGAAATAAGTGCCACTGTGCTCAATACGATTGTTTTAAGTGCTTATTGAACTGTTTTATATTTAACAAGAACAAAAAACTGGTGGAGAGAAGTCAAAATATGATTAGAAGGTCAAGAAGTATAAGTTTGTAATGGGGGGGGGGGGGGAGAGGGGGAGAGACCAAATTGAAGGCAAGGAAATAAACTGAGGTAAAAAGTGATAAGATAAAAAGGGCGAAATAAAGAAAGAGAAAAGCTGAGTTGATGGCTCATAGCCTACATTAGCTCTCATAATTTTTTTCACCTCAAATATTTCATCTAAATTTCAAATAAGCTCTCTAAAATATGGGAGCTTCTGCGAATTACTGAGCAGTAAAGATAACTGAAAAGATCTGATTAAGCATATTTGTTGAAAGGAACAAAATTGATAAATGTTTTATATTTAAAAAACTGGCAGATCACATAACATTAGGCATCCAATAATGAACAGAGGAGGAAATAATATACAGAATGAGTTTCCACACAAGAGATTATTTAAAGAACATAATCTCAACAGAAGTATAGTTATTATATCTCCTAACACTTATTATGAAAAATTGGGACTTTCTGAGTCCCCCCCCCCCATATTTTCACTCCTATTATTTAATAAACAGTTAATTTCCAGTTCAAGCACTTACACAAAGGTAAAACTAAATGCTTCTCCACAAGTGTTCAACAGAAAATGTTAAAATATCATTAAATTGATCCAGAATCTTTATTAACTGCTAACTATTTTTTCTAATTGTCTATGGGGAGTCTCGGTCATCCTGGTCATGGTTTTCCCTAAGGTGCTTTTTCAAAAGACAACTGGACCTTGAAGATGTTTTGGTTCTCATTCAAGAAGCTTCTTGGATGAGAAACGAAATGTCCCAAGAAAAACAAAGCCCAGTTATTTGGGATATATTTAGGATATAAGATGCAGAACCATTACTTCTGCATAAAGCAAAACTATAAAGGTTCTGAGTGTATGCTAAATTGTTTGAACAACTCTGACAATAAGGCCTATACACTTTTATTAAGAACAAGCCCTTTTCATTTAGAGGAAATTAAGCCCACGTACTTAAAGTTATTCCAAACAAATATGTATGGAAGACTATTGAATCTGTACAAGATTTCTTTTAAAAAATAAGTTTGTCAACTTTGGCAAATCTATAGCTATCTTTTACAAGAAATATTCGAAGGAAGAGCATTTACATTTATAAATACTAGTATAAACTATCCTACACTGGTTTTTAAGATGTGATCTAGTGGTTAAGGCACCAAGCTAGAAACCAGGAGACAGTGAATTCTAATTCTACCTTAGACACAACTGTAGGAATTAATCCAGGCAGTCTCCAGAAGTCTTTACTGACTCAAAGGCAAAATACTGTTTATGTATTCCCCTTAATTATGATTAAAAAATAAAGATTCTAGTTCTTATGATAGCAAAGAAGGATTTTAAGATTACAAAAGGTTTAAACTGGCACATCTCTCAATTGTTTATTACTGATTTTATTTATTAGTAAAATGAGAGAACATTTTTTCAATATCCAACCCTGTATTTTTCCCCTCAGTGAAATAGAAATCTAACCTGACAGGACTTTGAAGTAACACAGATTGAAAAAATGAACCACAGTGGCATGAACAGCTGTGTATAACTTTTTTATTTTAAATTATTTTAACAGATGAAATTGAAAACTATCCTGCTTCAGTTGCAAAACTGCTATTCTGAATACTCCGGAAACATTTCAAGTATAAATTATCATTCATGCTCATATTTTAGAGAATGTTACTTTACAAAATAGCTACTGGAACATCACTGTTGTATGTTATAAAGAGGCCAAATTTCCATTAAAATTTTAAACTTTTTGGCAAGTAGCACAGGCCACAAACAACCATTCTGAAATGTGACCTTGTGTCTCAGCATGACAGTGATGGTGTCCAAGGTAGGAAACCAGCATTGTATATATCTATACTAAAAAATGATTCCAGGCAATTGAGAATGGTTGCAATATTAGTAACCATTTTCATAAAAGACCTAACTCTGCAGTTACATCCATTTTCAAATATATTTGTATGATTAGGTTACTACTTGAGAAAAGTAAGAAAGCTAAGGGAAGCAGCCAAGGAATCTAATGTCTTTACATTAGATTCAAATAAGGAAACTATACCTGATAGTTTCCCAAAAAGCCAGGACATGAATTTATAATTGATTTTTAAATCTTGGTTTGTCAAAATGCAGTAGCCACAGCTAGTAGCTTGCATGCACATATTCAATAGCTTTCTAGCTTGTACCCATAATCAGGTAAAGGAAGGAGTAAAGAAACAAGGATTTGAATAAAGAAACATGTTTATTAACAAAATATTTAATCCCATTAACATAGTTATCAGTTGTACATCTCCTTTTAAGCACAGCTACCTGATGCTTGATTTCATTTTGAGATTATAAACTTTACATTCTAGTAATATAAATGGAAGAATGGATCGATCAAATTTAAGATATTATGTTCTACTCTGAAAAGCAATCTTCCTTGAAATTCATGAGAAACATGGCTATAATTTGGGATGCAGAATTAAAGTCTATATCTCTTTCCCAAGTCTTATATAAATTGCTTTTCATTTCCCCGTTCTTTCTCTCTGTTTTTAACTGAATGAATTATTTTATACTATTTTATTCTACTGTTTATATTTTGTATTTTAATTGATGATTATAAACCATTTTGATATTTGCAATAAAGGAAATCAGTACAAAAAATATTGAATGACCAATATGTAATTGAAAGTGCTAATGATCTAATTTCTGACAATATAATGAACTTTTAAGGTGATTAGTTAGTTTAAAACTCTGAATAAAGTTTTGTTTAACTTTTTTTTTTTCTGTCCATAACAACATTTTCAATATCTCATTCTTATGTTACAATCCTGCACTGGCTACCCAAAAGCATTTTTTAAATAAAATTTAAGACCAATTATTCATAAACTAAGTTATAAAGGATTGTAATTTAAGTATAATAGAAAAGGTAAATTTCTTCCAAATATTAGTTGAAATAAATATATTTTAAAACATAAGATGTATTCTGCTCAAGCAAAAAATGTGGCTTCATTGTAATAAAAATAGATATTGAGATCTGGGGAAGGATGCTTTAAATAACCTATCTAGAAAGTCCAAATTTTAACAATAAATTTTAAATGAAGAGGATTCAGGCAAATTGCATACACAGTGGACACATGAGTGCAAACAAATTGACAACACGAACATGTGGCTAATAAGACAATCATTGTTTCCCAATTTACCTGGAAGTGGAATAGGCATGCCAGGAAGGGGAACACGAAATGGAGGTACCATTACTGGTGGAAAAGCAGGTATTGCTGCTGTTGGCTGAGGAACTGCATGAGGAACTGCAGGAGGCAGCGTCTGTGGGATTGGCTGGGGTACAGTCTGCACAGGTGTAGCAGAAGGAGCAGAGGTTGAAACACTGACTGAAGGTGTGGCAACTGAAACAGCTGAGCTGGGGGTCTGGTCTTGTGTTGTAGGTGCTGATAAAGAAAACAAACATCTGAAACCCTGAATCATATAATACAAACTGTATATTTTATAGGGTTCACTAAGACTTCCTTGCAAAGCTGGGTATATTTATAAATATATAAACAATTTGAAAAGAGACTGCTTAAGAATTTACATACTTTTTTCATTTTAGTAAAATTTTGCTTAACAGGTTCAAAAGTTAGAACTAACATCTTCAATTTGCTCTGTTTTTTCAAAGGCATTTTTGCTTCAGAGAATAAATAAGTATTCTGGGTAATTCTAAAAAGATACCTTTTATCCATATATTCATTTGCGTAAGTGAGCATAAGTGAGCTATACTGAATATAACTAATACTGAGATTTTTTTCAAATGGTTGTATTTCACCTCCACATTTTCTATGTAAGTTACCTAACAAATCTTCATAGCAATGGCATATATGTTTATAGATATATTTATATTGTTTTACTTGACTAAATAGAAAAATATCTAGTCACTTAAAAAGTGGATGTAATAATATAAATATATACCAAGATGATAATTTCCCTGTTGCGTAGACTAGGGGTCTCCAACCTTTGCAACTTTAAGTCTGAAGGACTTCAGCTCCCAGAATTCTCCAGCCAGCAAAGCTGACTGGAG
>JAPKID020005819.1:0-10934 GCA_026931265.2 Tropidonophis doriae | reverse complement strand
GCATGCACAGAGTTGCCAGACAAAGGGAACAGCTAAAGAACAGGGGTCGACTTGGGAGTAAGGCCAGAGGTGGACGATTAATGGCCCTTCCCAGAGGAAATAAAAGGAGCAAAAGGGGAGTGGAGTTTGCAGGAGACAGTTTGCTCAATTGGTTTGTGACTCTCCTGAGACTCCTTGCCAAATTTTGAAGAGATTGGCTTGGCAGCTCTCCAAGCCAGAGAAGGTCTGTGACCGTAAATTCCCCCATGAAAGATTTTGCTGGGTGTGAATGAGAGGAATTAACAGTAACTTAATAAAAAGGGGGTTTTGTCAGGACAAGGACTCTGCTTTGTGGTTTGGGGACAGGCTGTTTCTCCCCCTGTGTCTCTAATGCCATCTCCTCTATGTTTTCCTTTGGCAGCCCAAGCCCAAAGCCCAAGCCGCCATTGCCGGTTGTGGCTAAACAGCGGCCAGCCTCCCCAAGCCCGGGACCCAGCACTTCACATCGGTCAAGCCTGGCTCGCAGTGCCCAGTCTTCACCCAAGAGGCGAGTTCGCAGGGAGCCTGAGGGCCAACCAAAGGCCCGGGAACGCAAGAATGAACCGAAGGAACGTGGGGCAGCTTCTCCAGCCCCAGAGGAGAGCTTGAAAGCAACTGGGAGCAGGGAAATAGCAGCAGGTGGGACATAATTGTTGTTAGTTGACACTGTATTTGGAGATACGGTGGCTCAGTAGCTAAGACGCTGAACTTGTCGATCAGAAAGGTCGGCAGTTCAGCAGTTAGAATCCCTAGCTCTACGTAACAGTGTGAGCGCCTGTTACTTGCCCCAACTTCTGCCAAGTAAGCAGTTTGAAAGCATGTAAAAATGCAAGTAGAAAAAACAGGAACCACCTTTGGTGGGAAGGGCACAGCGTTCCGCGTGCCTTCGGTGTTGAGTCATGCCGGCCACATGACCACGGAGACGTCTTCTGACAGCGCTGGCTCTTCGGCTTTGAAACGGAGATGATCACCGCCCCTTAGAGTCAGGAATGACTAGCACATATGTGTGAGGGAAGAGACTCTAACAGCTGATAGATTTTCTATAAAAGAGGACAGGAAAACTGGCAGGATCTGAAGATACTGTTATTATGCCATAAGATGGTCAAGTTTCAATAGTCCTCCTCTTTCCCAACCTGGCCTCTCTCGTACGGACATTATTAGAGGTTTGCAGAGTGCAAAATCTTCTTTTTTTTAATTTGCTTCTTCAAAACCTTGGTGCGTCTTATACTCCAATGCGTCTTATACTTGGAAAAATATGGTACATCTTCCCTTCCTTTATGAATGCGATGCCTGGGTGGGGATACCGGTGGGCAGGTGGGGTGGCTCTCCTCTTGCGGGAAGTGGCCTTAACCCTGTGTTTGGTTTTCCGTAGAAATCACAGCCCCCTCTGGGGCTGCCAGCCCAATGCCTCCACCTCCTCCCTCAACGCCAGGCAAGCCGATGGCTGGCACCACAGATCGAGAAGAAGCTGCTAGATTGCTGTCTGAGAAACGGCGGCAAGCCCGGGAACTGCGGGAGCGGGAGGAGCAGGAACGGCGGGAGCAAGAGGAGCGGGAGCGGTGAGTTTTCCAGTGGAGCTGAAGCAAGGTTTCTAGTCCTCATGGAGGAGGAGGAGGAGAATGCTATTATTTGTGTTCACAGAGTTGTGTCCTGACCTAGGCTTCACAAAATCCCGAAGCAGATGCCCTGTCCCAACAACCCCCCCCCTTTTTTATTAAACTATTGTGAATTCCTCTCATTCGCACCCAGTAGAGCCCCGGCAAACAGTCCTTCAAGGGTGAATTTACAACCACAGACCTTATCAGGCTTGGAGAGTTGCCAGGCTGATATCTTCCATTTGCCATGCTGTACCAGAAAATCTCTGAGAATCAGGAACAAATCTTCACACTAATCAAGCAAACACATTGTCTCCTGCAAACTCCACTCCCCTTTTGCTCCTCTTTTATTCCTTCTGGGAGGGGCCATTCACCGTCCACCTGTGCCTTTACTCCTGAGTTGGCCCTTGTTCCTTAGCTGTTCCCTTCTCCTGGCAGCTCTGCACATGCACATACTGGGAACAGGCCCCAGCTGTCCTTCTACCCCACTGATCTCCGACTCCAAAGCTAGCTGACAATTGTCGGGCGGTCCTGGCCCCCTCTCTGCCTCCAATGCAGAGCCCTCATCAGAGCCTCCCCAGATTCCGGGACTGGGCATATGCCTCCCCAACCTCCTCACTGTCTGAGTCTCTCACTTGCTCCACTGCCTGCTGGTGGGCCACAAGTTGGGGCACAGTGAGCCTTCAAAAAATGTTCCATGTCATCATCTCATCTCATCTCATTCTAGGTCGAGTGTCTCATCCCTTAGGGAAGAGTTGAGATACTCAACTGAGAATGGGTGAAACAAGATGGCGACATGACGGAACATGTGCAGAGTGTTATTTTACCTTTTCATGACCTGCGTTAACCTTCTGGAATGCAAGACACCCCCATATAACACCTCTCCTGTGCGAGCTGCATTGGCTGCCTGTGGCCTTCCGGGTGTGCTTCAAGGTTTTGGTGACCATCTTCAAAGCGCTCCATGGCACGGGTCTTGGTTATTTGCAGAAGCGCCTCCTGCCACATACCTCCATCCGACCTGTCCGCTCCCACAGGGAAGGCCTCCTCAGGGTGCCGTCCACTAGACAATGCCGGCTGGCGACTTCCAGGGGAAGAGCCTTCTCTGTGGCGGGTCCAGCCCTCTGGAACAACCTGCCCCCTGACCTTCGTACTATCACGGACCTTCGCCTCTTCCGTCGAGCATTAAAGACCTATTTTTTTCATGCGGCCGGCCTGGCATAGTTTGTTTTTACCATCGTTTTAATAGGGTTTCTAAATATTTTAGCACAGGTTAAATTTATTTAATTTAATTTTAAATTTATGTATTGATTGTATTATATGTATTTCATCTTTTTATCTTTTATTATCCCTGTGCACCGCCCTGAGTCCCAATGGGAGAGAGAGCGGTATACAAATTAAATTAATAATAAATTAATAATAATAATAATAAGCCACGCCCACAGAACCTGTATTTTTTGAATCCCACCACTAAGTTAAAGTTATTTTTGTCAACATTTCTCAGACCCCCAGTTCCTTATGCAATTTAGCATTTGCAACCAATATCCTTATATCTTCCTTACTCTTTACTATATAACCTAAAACTGAATGCTGTCCTAGTTAATATGTGAGGCTGCTTAAAGCCACTGTATGTATGTAAGCATATGGTAATTTTTTTCTTCTCCCACAGGCTAATCTATAAAATAGTTGGCAAATTTTAGCCAGGCAGTTGAGCCTTGGAGATTAAAGCAGGAGTAACTAAAGAAAGTATCTGTGGATAGATAATCCCTTTTAAGGATGCATATACTGGAGAGGAGAGATTACAAATGATAGTGTGCAAGGAGAAACAAATGTGCTAGCTTCAGGTTTTGGATTCTTCTTCTTTTACAGTATACAATAAGTGCTTTGTTTTGATGATGTATTTAGAAGTCAAACCCCTTCTACTCTGATTCTTTGATTTAACCAAGAGTTAAACTAATCTGATGTCAAATTATTGTGTACAAGCACCTTTTAAATCAATCAATATGTGTATTTTTAACTCCCTGTGCACCGCCTCGAGTCCCTTCGGGGAGAGAGAGCGGTTTATAAATTAAATTATTATTATTATTGTTATTGTTACTGTTATTATTATTATTATTATTATTATTATTATTATTATTATTATTATTATTATTTTTGAGGAGCAGGTGGTAGCAATCATGATCACCTCTGGGGTGCTACTGTGTTGCGATATTTTTGGGGAGGGCTTATTTTAGCATATGTGCTCAAAAACCTGTTGAGCTTATTATCTGGGCAGGTCTTATTTGGGGGGGAATGGGATATATGCTTTTCCCAACTAAAGAATGTGGGAATTGTAAAGCCAACTGGTCTCATTAGCACATATTTTGAGTAGACTTGCATATGATTGTTCTCCAGGACATTATTTTCCCCTTTGGTTCTGGCTCTCTTATTATATCTCTTTAGGCATTATCGAACCATCCAAAAACATTGGAGTAATGGATGCATTATCAGATATCTGAATAGATAAGGACGTGGGAAATTGGGGAAAAGATCAAATGGGAGAAAAAGGAAGACACACAAGCATACTTTTTTTTGTGGCTCTCAGAAAATAGGCCATCAGAATTCTAGGCTATAAAAACATAATCCTTGTGTATTTCCTACAACCAGAAAAACCTTTCAAAGAATTTTGAATCTAGATACATTCTGTTAAAAGTTTAAGGGAATCAATGAGGGATTCAGGTGTTTAGACACTATTATCTATGTAGGGAACCTGCCAACGTATATAGAAATTAGGGCTATATGATATATTTTTTTATTTCTTAGTATATTAAACAATAAATGTTGTGTGGTATGTTTAATAGACTGGATTTATTTATGTTCTCACTAAAAGCACCAGCAATTAATATAAAAGAGAATATTTAAATCAATACATATTTTAAGGAAGTGTAAAATCAGAAGGAGATGCTATTAATAATCATGGGCTGGTTTGAACACAACTCATAATTGAGATTCTATGATCCACTTCATCGGCAGAGAATTAACAACTGTGGTTGTTCCAAATGTATTATTAAGAAATATTACTACAGAATGATTCTTACCTCTAAATCAGGGGTGTCAAACTCGAGTTCATTGAGGACCACATCAGTGTTATGTTTGACCTTGGGCAGGTGGGGTGTGTGTGGCCAGGGTGGGGTCAGCTTATCATCACTTGTTTCATGCGCTCCTGTGGGCCCCGAGTGCTTTGCCAGCTGAAATGGGCTCCCGGGCTCCATTTTTGGCTGCGATAAAACCCTCCTCTGAAAACAGAGCTTGGGAAGGCTACGGGCAGCCATCCCGAGCTCTGGTTTTGCTGGCAAAGGCCCGACTATTTCCAGGGTGGCCCTGCAGGCCAGATCTAAGCACCTTGCAGGCCGAATCCGCTTCCTGGGACTTGAGTTTGACACCCCTGCTCGAAATAATTGGTTATTACCTTCAGTATTGTGAGTCTTGCATTCCCCATTTTTAAAAAATGAAATGAGTAAGAGAAGAGCATATCAGAAAAAGAGCCCTGCTAGATATATCTAGTCAGAAATACTGACTACTGAATTAAAGAAAAAATGCATTCACAAAGAAGTAAAGATTGTAGGCAACTGCCCAATTCCTTTCTTCCAAACAGATGCCTGCCAATGTTTAATGGAAACCAGTGAAAGAGAGGAATGTGAATTTTCTTCAGAAAACATTACTGCAGAGCAGTGCAGAGGAAATGGATGCTGCTTTGATGCATCGGTGCCTGATGTCCCCTGGTGCTTCAAACCGTCAGGTGAAAGAGGTAATGACAGGTGGGCAGCAGAAAGGGAGATTATGGAGGTTCCCAGTCATCCAGGTCATGGTTGTTCCACAGGTGCTGTCAGGTCTGCTTCTAACAATAACCAAGAAAGAACCCACTCAACTCCATTCTGAAGGAATTCAGAGTACTTTTACTGGCTCTGAAAAGAATCGCATAAATGCAAAGCAAGGTCTGAAGCATTTAGGTGCGAAAGCATACATATCAATATAGGACCAACCCCCTTTTCCCAATAACCCCCACCCCATTGTCCAATGCGCAAACCCCTTAGGTGTCATGTGGGTTGCATCTTCAGGAGCATCATCAGGATGGCACGCAAGACCGTTGACCTTGACCGCCGCACAGCCCCAACCACTGGTATGCGAACTAGATGGCGCGAATTCACGCCCTTCTGCAAATCTCCCTCCTGCACTAATACGGTCCCATTCTCAAAGAGCAAAGCCCCTCCCTCCCCCGTTTCAATGGCAGCCGAAGCAAGCAGTAAAACGGAGGCCGACAGGTGCTTTTCAAAAGGCAACTGGACTGTCTTTGTTTTTTCCTTGAAGATGTTTGGCTTTTCATCCAAGACGCTTTACCTCTTCAAAACTGAAGAAGCTTCTTGGAGGAGATTAACAGAATTAACAAGTTTAAGCGCTACGCTTAAGCCCTCATGACTTTTGTATGTTTATTCTAAAATTGTTCCTCATTTGCTGGGTGCTCGGAATTGTAGTTTGAGTTTACCATTGGTTTAGAATTCATCTATTTTCATTCTTACTCTAAGAGAGGAATAAAAGGCATTCAAAGCTCTTTTGGATCAGATTAGATCAACCTATGAGGAGTAAAAACAATGAACAAATAACTAAATAAAATCTGTGTGATCAGCTTTTCTGGCATTGAAGTGTTATGATAGTGGACACAGACCGTCAGACTTATTAATGAAACAAACCTAAAACCTCAGACCAGACACTAGTCAAATTCAAGCCATTAGTAATAAACATTCATTCAGGCAGCATGCAACTTTATTTTTTAAACCATAGCCAAGCTGGAAAATATGGTGACCTATATATTATTTACAATAACAGCTTCAGTAACCTATGCAAGGAAAATGATTCCATCTCAAGAAAGAAAGGCGTGTGGCTATCACGGGATCACACGCAAAAGGTGCAAACGGATTGGATGCTGCTTTGATCTAAAAGCATCTGGTGCGCCAACTTGTTTTCATCCCCCAGTAAATGATGGTAGGTAATTTTTTTGAACTCTTTAAGAGCTAAAGAAAGAAAGAAAAGCGATAAAATGTATATCCACTTTCCCCCATTTTCTTTAAAATCTATTCTCTTTCTCTCTTATTTTATCCAATATTCTAAAGCCAATATATCTAATCTTGGCGATTTTAAGACTTGTATACTTCAACTCCTAGAATCCCCTAGCCATCATGCCTGGCTGAGGAATTCTGGAAGTTGAAGTTCATGGGTATTAAAATTGCCAAGGTTGAACCCCCTCTTCTGTAAAGTGCCTAAACAAATACTGTATTTTCAGAGTATAAGACGCACCTTTTTTCCTGTAAAAAGAGGCTGAAAAACTGGGTGTGTCTTATACATTGAATACAGCATTTTTTTGCATCCTGAAACCCCGCCCCTTCACCAAAATGGCCACGCGTATAACCTTATGGAGGCTTCCAGAGAGCTCCTGAGGGCTGGGGAGGGCAGAAATGAGCAGAAAACAGGGCGTTTTTGCCCCCCGCAGTCCCCAGCAGCAGTCTATAAGCCTCCATAAGGCTATGCATGCTATTTTTTGACCCAAAAATGGCCCGTTTTCACGAAAAAAACAGGCTGCTTTTCCTTGTTTCCCCCCCCACACACACACACACCTCCCCAGGAGCACTCTGCAAGCTTCCCCAAGGCTGTTGATGGCTTTTAATTGGAAAAAAAGGGGCCATTTTTGCGAAAAGCGGGCTGTTTGGGGGAGGCTTGCAAAGTGTAAAAAGGGCGTTTTTCCCTTTTGAAGAGCTGTTTTGAATGATTGATGAGAATTATGTTGGTCAAGTACTGTGTCTGCAGAAACAAAGATTTGTTTCAAAGGTGGCCAGTGATTTCTTTCTCCAGCACATGGGTAAATACACCTGGAAACATCTACCTACCTACCTACCTATCTACATACCTACTCTCTCTTTCTCCCTACCTATCTACTGTATTTCTCTCTCTCTGTTTCTCTATCTATTTTTCTCTCTCTATCCCTCTACCTGCTTACCTATCTACACTCTCTCCCTATCTACATACCTACTGTATTTCTCTCTCTCTCCCCTCTATCTACCTATCTAGCTACTCTCTCTCTCTCCCCCTACCTATCTACTGTATTTCTCTCTCTCTCTCTCTATTTCTCTCTCTATCCCTCTACCTATTTATCTATCTACACACTCCCTCCCTCCTGTATTTCTCTCTCACCCCCCTTCTACCTATCTACCTACCTACCTACCTACCTACCTACTCTCTCTCTCTCTCCCTACTTACCTACCTACTGTATTTCTCTCTTTCTCTCCCTCTCTATCCCTCATTCTACCTACCTTTTTAAAAAATTTGCCTCTTCAAAACCTGGGTGCGTCTTATACTCCGATGCATCTTATACTCCAAAAAATACGGTAACATTAATTTTAGCATATTATATAAATATCAGTGCACTGAATAAAATAAGGTGTCAAGATTTATATTGACATACTAAAACATGGGTGGGGGAAGAAGCAAAACCAGCTCTCAAGTCTATTACTTCAATTTCTGGTAAAGTTATGCTGACACCCACAAATAAGTTGCTTTAGTTTGCGATTGGAGAAAAACTAGAATTTACAGCCCATCCAAAAGAGGACTTCCATTACTTGAATTCTTGGGTTTGGAGGTGTTTTTTTTAAGCTTAAGTTTTCTCACTAAGCATTTATTCACATAATGTTTTCAAAGGTTGTCCACTCTACACTTATCCCTGATTTTTTAAAAAAAATAAAAAATAGAAATGATTTTATTTATGTAATGGGATTCATTTTTCTGAATAGTTTCTCAACACTGTGTGATGGAAGGGAGTGCAAGGCTAGAATGTGGTTACCCAGGCATCACCGCTGAGGAATGTCAAGCAAAGGGATGTTGCTTCAATTCATATGACATTAATACCCGGTGGTGCTTTCATCGTCTGTCGGACACAGGCAAGTATCTACTCATGGGAGCCAATTTACTTGAAACTGAGAGAGAGAAAATCTAGCTGAGGTGAGAATACATTTAGGAGTGGCTAGAACAGGGGTGGGCAAACTTTGCAACTGTAAGTCTGAAGGACTTCAGCTCCCAGAATTCCTTCAGACTTAAAGTTGCAAAGTTTGCCCACCCCTGGGCTAGAAGGTGTGAGAGATGGAGTTGAGACAGTGGAGGACAAACCCTCTGGGACCAGAGATGACTCATTTTGTAAACAAAAACCAGGCGCCATCAACGAGTGTGATAAATGGACTGCAAACAGTTTGCTCCAACCAAGGAGTGGCAGAAACTCAGTAATTATACTTTGGGGTAAACGTAGATGTGGGGGAGGGAAGGAGGAAAGAGAGATGGGTGGTGCGGTGGTTTTTAAATAGATTTTTAGACTGTTCAGAAGTGAATTTTTGTTGTGCTAGAGTCAGTCATATTTGCAATAAAACATCTTATCTAATCAAACTGAGTCTTGACTTTCCTGGAAGCATGCTCAATTCCATGAGGAAGAAGTATTGTTGCAGTATATTGTTGTTAATCATTTTAATTGTTATCTTATCAGCATTATTTGCCTTTTATTTACAGTATGACTCTCTAATAGAATGGTTTTATCCCTGAAAGCTGCCCTAGCAGACTTCTGTCTTAAGGGGAGCAAATAAATATTATCAATAAATATATAAATTAATTCATAATAGAATACTTTATTAGTCCAAGCATGATTAGATACACAAGGAATTTGTTTCCTGTGCAGAAGCTCTCAATGTACACGCAAAGCAACAGAATAATGATAATCATAATAATAATAATACCAATAAGAAGTAAGTCTTTGTTTGAGATGGGGGGGATCTTTCCACTAAGATGAATCGTATTGTTTTTCTATATTCATTGTTCTTATACTGCTTTATCAGCAAGAGAATATATTCCAAGACATCAAGACTATACTTCTTTACTATAATTTTGTTTTAAGTACCTGCAAGGCTATGTGGAATGGCACCCAAGAAACGAGTGTCGTGTGGAGCTCCTGGCATTTCTGCTGATGAATGCATGGCAAAAGGATGCTGCTATGAACATTTCCAGTATGCCAACATGGTTCCCTGGTGTTTCCATCCACATGAAAAACAAGGAAATTATTCTCTCTGAAGAACAACACTGAAAGAAATGTGGCTTGTTTGAAGAAATGCTTGCCCGGCGAAGGCCAATAGATATAACATTAGTCTGTAGATTTGCTCATATTCTTTGCATTATGTAAATGTTTACTGTTTGATATTTTGAGAATATTCTGCGTCTCTTCTCACTTTTTCAGAAGTAAGAACTGTTGCATCATAACTAGAATTATCAAGGAATAAATCAACAGCAATTTCATATTTTTGCACAATCCCGAATGATAAATAATAGACAATCCACTAAATGTAGTACATCTTTGATCTAAATATTCAAAATAAACACTTTGAAAGTACATTAAAGTTTGCATTCAATACACAGACCTAAAGACATCATTTCAGCTTTGGTTGCTGGATTAATTAGGGCCATTTCTATAACACACTGATGATGGACTCTTGCCACTTCTTTGATAGATAGTTGTAAGGGCATGTACACAAAAATATCCTTGGATATCTTAGCCATATAAGAGGCCCAAAATATGGGAACTATGTAGGTTTTTTAATAGGAACAGAGCAAATACAACCATGCTACTCATTTCAAAAATCATTCCAATTCTAGGTGCAATTTTCTATATTTTAAAGCTATATGGATAGCCCACATTTAGGCTCATACAGTGACTGATTCCAGTTATGACAGTGATGAAAAAATAACTCCGTGACCAATCCTCACATTTATGACACTTCTAAATTTCTAAAACAAAGGAAAACTGAATTAAAACCATAAGCAGCCCTGCCTGAGCTCCTTGAGATGATCACAGCAGTGGCGGTGGAGACCCCCAGACTTTTAGTGGCGGGGGACTTCAGCCTGCCATCGGCGGGTGATTCCTCCGAGGTGGCTCGGGAGTTCCTGGCTTCCATGATGGCCGTGGACCTGACCCAACTAGTTCAGGGCCCTACTCACGAGGCGGCACACGCACTGGATCTGATTTTTGTCTCTGGTCAGTGGATAAGTGATCTAGGCATCGGGGATTTAGTCATCTCTCCCTTGTCATGGTCAGATCACTCTCCTTCGGCTGGACTTTCCAATCGCCGCCCCACACCGCAGGGAGGCGGACCCTGACTCTCCAAGATGGTTCTGCCCCAGGCGACTGATGGACCCTGAGCAGTTCCAGAGGGAGCTTGGGCCAGTGGTTACCTCGACCCACGGCACGACTGAGGACCTGGTGGC
>JAPKID020005818.1:0-10934 GCA_026931265.2 Tropidonophis doriae | reverse complement strand
GCTTCTAATCCCCCTGCTTTAATTATCAAACCATGGCTTCTAATCCCCCTGCTTTAATTATCAAACCATGGCTTCTAATCCCCCGGCTTTAATTATCAAACCATGGCTTCTAATCCCCCTGCTTTAATTATCAAACCATGGCTTCTACCTACTTACTCGCTTACCTACTGTATTTCTCCCTCTCTTTCTCTACCTACCTACCTATTGTATTTCTCCCTCCCTCTCTCTATCCCTCTGCCTACCTACCTATCTATTGTATTGCTCCCTCGCTCTCTATCTCTCTACCTACCCACCTATCTACCTACTTTATTTCTCCCTCTCCCTCTCTCCCTCCCTCCCTATTGTATTTCTCCCTCTCTCTCTATCCCTCTACCTACTTACTTACCTACTCACCTACATACTGTATTTCTCCCTCCCTCTCTCTCTCCCTCTACCTATCTACCTACCCACCTACCTACCTACTGTATTTCTTCCTCCCTCTCTCTCTCCCTCTACCTACCTACCTACCTACCTACCTACCTACCTACCGTATTTCTCCTTGAATCTTATGGACGGAGTATCTTATGTCATAAAGGATGACATAATACCTGTGGCCCACTGCTCTCTCGGTATCCATCTACCTATCTTTGTTACGATTTTTTACATTTCCGTTGTGTGTACCTGGCACAGGTGTGACATTTACACAGTCTATGTCTATATATCATTGGTGCCGTATTTGAAAGGAACGTTGTGTGAAAATTTGGAAGCAATCATTGCATGACTTTCGGAGATTAGTGGTTTTGAACAAACTCTTGTTACATTTTTATTTATACAGATTCTTGTTTGTGGGACCTCTTTCCGCTGCTTCCTTTACACCAGGAAGATCCCACTACTTAAGTTTTAGGAATGCTATGTTCAGAGCCAGGCGACAGAGTGCCGGCATTTCTGTGCCAAAGTCTGCCAGTATTTTGAACCCCCGCATCTCCCCTTGGATGTGAAAGGCCAATGCTTGAGTAAGGGGGTTTCTAGCAGGAGCGTTCTGTGAGTAGCTGCCCTCCCATCACCATAGCACTGGCGTTCTGTGCATTGGGATATCGAAATGCAGTTTCTGCTCCTAACTTCCAGGCATGCAGGCGACAGACAGCCTGGGATCAGAAGGCAAAATTGACATTCTGCCCTCTGAAAAAGCCACATAGCTGCATATGTCTCCTTCCTTTTTGTAATAAAGAGGCTTACATTGATATTAAGACAGCAAATGAACCAGAGAAGTGAGATGAGATAGAATAGAATAGAATTCAGAATAGAATAGAACAGAATAGAATAAAATTAAGATTAGAATAGAGTAGAATTCAGATTATATTAGAATAGAATGAATAGACTATAGAATAGAATTCAGATTAGAATGGAATTCAGAATAGAATAGAATATAGAATAGAATTAAGATTAGAATAGAGTAGAATTAAGATTATATTAGAATAGAATGAATAGACTATAGAATAGAATTCAGATTAGAATGGAATTCAGAATATAATAGAATAGAATATAGAATAGAATTCAGATTAGAATAGAATGGAATTCAGATTAGAATAGAATTCAGAATAGAATAGAATGACTAGAATATAGAATAGAGATTAGAATAGAATTCAGATTAGAATAGAATTAGAATATAGATTAGAATAGAATTCAGAATAGAATGGAATGGAATTCAGAATAGAATAGAATTCAGAATAGAATAGAATAGAATTCAGAATAGAATATAGAATAGAATTCAGAATAGAATAATATAGAATAGAATATAGAATAGAATTCAGAATAGAATAATATAGAATAAAATATAGAATAGAATTCAGAATAGAATAGAATTCAGAATAGAATAGTATAGAATAGAATTGTATAGATAGAATAGAATTCAGAATAGTTTAGAATAGAATTCTTTTATTGGCTAAGTGTGATTGGACACACAAGGAATTTCTCTATGGTGCATATACTCTCAGTGTACATAAAGCAAAATAAAATAGAATACATTCACCAAGAATCATAAGATACAACATTTAGTGATAGTCATAGGTTACTAATAAGCAGTCAAATTATACTAGGAATCAAACAAAACCATATAAATTGTAAAGATACAAGCAACGTGGATATAGCTGTAAGCGGGAAGAAATTGGTACTATAAGTATAAGGCTCATCTTTATTGTCATTGTACTTGTTTACAACGAAATTGGGAGGAAGAGAAGAAGAATAGTAATGCAGATTTAGTAAATAGTTTGACAGTGGCGAGGGAATGATTTGTTTAGCAGAGGGATGGCATTCAGGATGGGAAACTGCCCTTGTGTCTAGTTGTCTTAGTGTGCAGTGCCCTACAGCGCCGTTTTGAGGGCAGAAGTTAAAGCAATTTATGTCCAGGATGCGAGGGGTTTGTAAATATTTACACAGCCCTCTTTTTGACTCCTGCAGTGTGCAGGTCCTCCATGGAAGGCAGATTGGCAGTAATTGTTTCTTCTGCAGTTCTGATTCTCCTCTGAAGTCCATGTGTCCGTCTTGTTGGGTGGCAGAACCAAAGAATAGATTTTTACTCAGCCGTCTCAATGGAGTTTATTTTTTAAAAGCTATATATATGCTTGGTTAAAGATCTGAGCTTAAAACTGATCTCTGCTAATAATGCTTGTCGCTGGAATGTCGGGTTGCCCAACGGATGAAAATGTTTGCGTCACAATTTCTCGGAGAAGACAGATGTGGGTCCATGGCAGTGGTGGGTTTCAAACTTGTTTAGAACCTCTTCGGTAGGTGTGGCCTGCTCTGTGGGAGTGGCTTGCCGGCCATGTGATCAGGTGGGAGTGGCTTGCTGGCCATGTGACTGAGTGGGAGTGGCTTGCCGGCCATGTGACCGGGTGGGAGTGGCTTGCCGGCCATGTGACCGGGTGGGAGTGGCTTGGCAGTCATGTAAGTGGGAGGGCCTGGCCAACTTGTAAAAAAATGTGGTGAAACTCACTTAGCAAACGCTCTTGCTTAGCAACCAAAATGTTGGCTCTAGAAAGTTTGGCATCTGAAGCACGCAAGTCTTAAAGTTACAAGACCCTTGTAACACCCCTAACCCTTTAGGATAAAAAAAACAACCCAGGGGTGTTCCAACTTGACAGCTTGAAGACTTGTGGACTTCGACTCCCAGAATTCCTCCTCCAATCATGTTGGCTCAGGAACTCTGGCATTTGAAGCACCCAAGTCTTAAAGCTGTCAAGTTCCAAGACCCTTGTAACACCCCTCACCCTTTAGGAAAAAACCCCCCAGGGGTGTTCAAACTTAACAGCTTGAAGACTGGTGGACTTCAACTCCCAGAATTCCTCCTCTCGCTCTTCCTCTGGATGATGGGCGGACAGGTGTGGGGAGGGAGCTGGAACCGGTTCTAAACGGCCCTGTAGATTTGTGGAATCTCTTCTATAGAAGAGGCTAAAACTGGCAGGAACCCTCCCCTGATACAAACTCAAGGTAAACCGCTCCAAACTCTATTGCTGAAAATACGACTTCAGCAACAGAGTGGTCAATGCCTGGAATGCTCTACCTGACTCTGTTGTTACATCCTCAAACCCCCCACAGCCTCAACCTTAAACTGTCTACCGTGGACCTCACCCCATTCCTAAGAGGTCCGTAAAGGGTACGTGCCTAACAGTGGTGTATTTGTATTTGTTCGGCCCGATTCAACCAACTGGTAGAAGCTTGGCAGCATGGGTCACTAGAACCGGCAGTGACCCAGGCCTGCCACACCCCCGAACCGGTTCTCATCTTGTTTTTGGCTTCTGTGCATGCACAGAAGCATTTTTATAGTACTGCGCATGCAGGCACGGCTCCCATCAAGCGTGCCTGAGTGAAGTGGTAGTAGAGGCTGCCAGAACCAACCACTGGTGCATAAGCGCACCAGGGTGCCTACCGTCCCTCTCCTACCGCCCCATTGATTTGTACTCATTTCCTTTGTCCATGCCCATGTTTATGCTTATACCTGCTATCTTGTACATGTTTGACAAACTAGTAAATGAATAAAATGTGACGTGACTTTGATATTTGTCATCTGGACAATGGAAAGTACTAGAGTCAGTTCTCTCATTTTGTATTTGAAGAGGCGAGACTTTCACAACGGATGCCAAATGTTGTTAACGGGGCGATAAAATGCCTGCATTATATTTGTCATTGGTTTTTAAATTGCCTGGGAATCGTAAATTTTAATCTTGAATTTTAATTGTGAATTTTAAAATTGAAAATTTTAATTTTAAATATTGGGTTTGGGGGCAGGGATAATTATTTAATTTAATTTTAAATTGTATTTTAAATTGCTGTGTGTTGTATTTGTTTTAATTTTTTCCCTGTACGCCGCCCCGAGTCCCTTCGGGGAGATGGGCGCGGCTTAGAAATCGAATAAACCTAAACCTAAACCTAAATGGCCCGCAAGCTTAAAAAGAGGTAAGTAATGAGGGCAGGTGGGCCCAACGGAAACACCATTCCAGTACGGTGGCAGCTGCTCCCAGATGCCACCCACACGCCCATTCTGGAGCGTACCACCCGGAACCCTGGTATCACTGCTCTATTAGCATCAATAAATTGGTTTGGATAGTGCAACGAGACTAGTTCGCCTTTTATATCTAATCAACTACTCATCAGAGACAACTTGGGTTTCTGGGAAGAAAAAATATACAATGGAAGTACAGTTGGCAGAACATATGTGAAGCCCCAGAGAAAGTATCCAACTTATAGGTGGAAAGTTTTATGCCTGGAAAAGCTCTACACATTGTATTAGTATTCAATAACATTTAAACCATTATACACACTAATTATTTAAACCACAAAATTTTTTAAAATGTGCTATAATCAAAATTCACTATGTCAGATCCAGTCAATATATATGGATTAGATGGTCTTCCATTTAAAAAAAGACCATTGTGTCTAGTTGGCAGAAATTATGCAAACTATTGATAGTCTTTTTGATGATAGCTATACTTTTATTAGAAAGCTTTAAAATAATATTAAAATGCATTTAATTACCTCAACAAGCACCCCAATAAAAGGTATGGGAATTTCTTCAGAATTGACAAAAAAAAGTTCTGGGTTGGTTTTCCAAATTCCAAGCCAATTTTCCTTCATCTTCAGTTTTCCTACAAGATACTTACTCACAGCTTCATTGGCATCTTCTGCCTTTGAAGTAACAGAAATATATATATATATATAAAATGTCAAAATTAGTACTTTCATTCAATGTTAGATCTGTATTTGTCAATTGCCTCGAACTGCAAGATGGGCAGAAAATAACTTTATTAATAAAACCATTGCATTGACAAATTCACCATCAGTCAGTTGCAAAAGGCAGCTTATATAAACAAAGAAAAGAAAGGGATGCAAAGTCTTCACTAATGAGCTCTTTCCATAATTCTGTCCTTTTTATTCTTAAAGTTTCTTACCTCAGAGTGAGGTATTGTGTAAGAGCTTAGAGAAAGAAAATTGTAGTAATGCATTCAGACCTGCTCCAATCAGTGGCAGGACAGGAGAATGTTTTTACCATCAGCTGCTGATGCATTGAAACCAACCGGTTTTTTTTAATCAATCACTAAGTATGAAAAATCAGGGCAGCTTCAATCAGCAGTGAGTCAGAGGAGAATCAATATCACCGGGATAAGGACTGGCAAAAGGAGCAGCTCATTTTATGCTATTGAGCTTATTGCTGTCTAAAAGGTGGATAGTCAGCACTTTAACGTGAGGAAAATCTTGTGGATAATACATTTTAAATAAGCCTGTCTTATATTTAGTATTGCTGATTCCATATACTAAACAGTAGTAGAATTAGAATAGAATGGAATAGAATAGAATAACAAGAGTTGGAAGGGACCTTGAAGGTCTTCTAGTCCAACCCCTTTGCTTAGGCAGTGAAACCCTGCATCACTTTAGACAAATGGATATCCAAAGTCTTCTTAAAAACGTCCACTGTTGGAGCATTTATAACTTCTGGAGCAAGTTGTTCCATTGATTAATTGAAGAGGGATTGCATCTCCAAAAGGCTTAAAGGATTCTGATACAGAACACTTTTTAACCACCTTATACTGATATCTCTAGTATGTCTTATCTGAAAGGGGGGGGGGAGACAGTTTTATCTATAGGTGATCCATATTCTAACCATAACACACGGTTTATGTTTTAATATTCAGAAACCACCATTACAAAATATGGCAGTGAGAAACTGTACTGGGACTAGGAGGTTAATTTCAAACATGCCAATTACTAATGCTACCTCTCACTTAATTTCTGGGATGAACTCCAAGGTGTTGCTTTCCTTTGCCTTCCTATCTAATGCACTACGCAGTCTCTCAGCCTCACCACAACCATGTCTCCCTTTTCACACACACACACACACACACACACACACACACACACACGTTCAGAAAATGAACATTTTCAAAAAAACACCCCTTGCGTACGTTCTACTGGAAGAACACAGATAGAAACGGGCAATTGTAAGGTGTACAATCAATGGGTCCCTTTGAAGAAGTTCAGAAAGTCAGTGACACGAGGCCGGGGGGAAGGGAGGCAGAGAGAAGACTCCACCGGCTCTCACCGCTTCCGACCCACCTTGCAACCCTTCAAGAGGTCATCGCAATACAGCGCCACCTTCTCCCGGCCGGTCAGCGCTCCCAGGTATGACGGGAATTCCCTCGGCAGAGGCCCAGCTTCCTCCTCCCCGTGGACTTCCCCCCCGGCGAAACGAATGAGACGGTGGCCCTTCGCCTTTCGAGGTGGGCTCTCCAATGAGACAGGGGACATGCCGGCAGCTCCCTCTTCTTCCTTGGCCCCATTTTCCTTCTGCAAGCAGTCCGAAGCGCTGGACGCCATATCTCCGCCGCCCTCGCGCCCCCTTTTTTTTTTGGCGCGCGACCGCCACGGCACCTCCACGAGGATATCACGCCATTCGCTCGACGGGAACTTATTATTGCGCCAGAATAGCGCTTCGATCGCACAACCAATCAGAGTGGCGGAAGACGCGCGCTCATGGCCACAAAGAGCAGTTAAACTGTGGTCTTCAAACGGTTGCGTGCTCCGCCGTCTTCCTCCGCGCCATATGGAAGTGGATATTTGTTTTACTTCTTTATTTTTTTTATTTGCATGTATTCGCTGCCCAACTCCAATAGATTCTGGGCGGCTTACAAAGTAGAGGGGAAACATCAAACCACGTAAAAAAAAAAAAAAGACGGTTAGCTTGGACTAAAATAGCTTCCCCGCTCCAGATATTGCAAAATTTAATCCGCAAGGATTTACTGAAAACAAAGACTACAAAGAAACTGTTGATAACAGAGAGAAAAAATGGAACAACAAATGTTTCTTCAATTTGGAAAAAATTCAAAGGCTGTAACAACTCCTTCCTGGAGCCGACCTACATCATTTATAACTTAATTTTATAAACAAAATTAAAGCTAACTAAAAAAAAGATAAGAAAAAAGAGACTAAAGCTAAAATGCAGAAAGAAAGAGACAAAAATATAAGTGTCAAATTAATCTGTCTTTTTTTTTTCTAATGAAAGATGTTAATTTTGCAATCTTGGCAAGTTCCATTATTTTCACCATCTATTCTTCCATTATAGGTACGTAATGTGAAATCTTTCCACTATTGCATCTAGAAAGCCTTGCTGCTGTTATATAGAAATCTAATGTTTGTATTTTTTCCCCTTTTTGTCAATCCCCTTAAAGTGGATTCAGTATATTAAAGTTTAAAATCTTCTAAGTTAACAAATGCATTGGAATCCATTTTTAAACTTTTTTACATGTCCACCAAGCATGATAAAAAGTCCCTTTTCAGCATGAATTTAAAGTACCTTTACATTTTAGATACATTTTTTTCTGGTGACAAACACTAATGAGATGCCATTTTATACAAGTTCTCTTTTTCTTTCTCTTTTCCATTTATACATTATAGCCAGAGTATTTATATAATTTTATAAATATTGTAAAATAAATGAATATGGGAATAACTAGAAATTATTGATAAAAAGCTTTTAGGAAATGATCCATGCAGAACCACAATCCTGGCAGGGCAATATTCAATTTTATCTAGTTGTTGGCAAATATTCTGTAGTATGTCAGTTCACAAAATCTAGGTTGCTACTTGCAAAATCATCTAAGGATGATGAGAAAGGACAAACAAATTGTCTTTGACATCACACAACTTTATATTTTTCCCTTTTCTTTCATGCATTTTTTCACAAACTAAAAGGAAATTCCAGGGAAATATTCTGAATAATCTACATAAAAATAAGATCCAGTTAAATGGTTATTTATTTTGCTAATCAGGCTACTTTATTAGAGAATTCAGCCCAGATGCAGCTAATCCCTAGATGGCAGTGCAGTATCACACTAGAGAGCCTACCTATTGGCATTGAGATTGGGGCTCTCTGTTTCATCACTACTTCTCTTATGTATCTTTGCAATATTTCTAATCTTGCTCCATATGAAAATAATTTCCGAATTTGCTTTGACATTACTTTTTATGGATAATTTTATTTTGCTTTTCTGATAGTAAAACTAAACAAAGATTGAAAAAAAAGAATGAAAAATAGAAAAGCAGCACAGGTTCTTTAGGAAAACAAATGGAGAATAGAATCCAAAGTTTATTTATTTATTCACTTTATATATTTCAAACAGGTGCTTCTGGGTGGCAAACAATCAAAAATAAACCAATTAAGAACACAGTACAAAAAGAAAAACATGCATGCATACATATATTAGCTGATATTACAATCCACAGATGTTCACATAATCAAGAAATGGGGCCCTTCACACCCTTGGGATTTTCCCCCATTTTTTTTGTCCAGGAGGACTGGCTTTTGGAATGTAGACTGCTTTATAATGTGGAACCTCCATTAAGCTAGCTAATTAAGCAAGATCATGCACTCATGATCTAGCCTTTGGAAGCATGTTGTCAGTGGGTGTCCCTACATCCCTGTCTCCCGGGTCAGGTTGCACCATTGTTTCTGCTTAGGTTAAGACACCTTCCTTGTACTCTATCACAACATTAATTCCTTAACATCTGAATTCATTTCTTTATCACTGTTCAGCCTAGTTATGCTTCTCAGAACTAGGCAAATTTGCCAATGTGAATTTAAGGCAGAGAAATGAGAGGTTTCCCAGAAGGCTCCCATAGAAGGCAAAAAACCTCATGAGAAGGAAGTGCAGGGAGAGATGCTTCATTAGGAACCGATACTTATGGATCAGAAAAGGTTTGATCTGTGCTGTATCTCTTGAGCAACTTTGCATTTGGGAAAAGAGAGTTCTTTTTGTATAAATCACTACGAAGGAGTCCGTGACTCGGGTTTTTGAATGTAACCGCCGCCGCGCCTTAACGTCTTACCCAGCCGACGCCTACTGTTGAACTGAGGCATTCGGGGCGGAGTCAACAGAGTCCCGCCTATCTTCGGGACTACGCCTGCGTGAAGCCAGGGGGGAAGGAGTGTTGAGTCCTCGTGACTCGGGTTTTTGAATGTAACCGCCGCCGCGCCTGATTGGTTAAGGCGCGGCTGCCTGAGGTAATGCTTTCCAGCTGACCTGGCATCCGGCCAGGAAAGTATTTAAGGAGCCGCTCTGCGCGGGGATTTTGAATCGCTGCCTGCAGAGCTGAAGTCACCACCTTGCCTTGCTTAATAAAAAGAGCTGAGCTGATTCACGTGTCGGACCCTTCTTTCCGAACTTAACAGAAAGCAGTTTTCACCCTCCTGGAGGCTTGGTGCCATGGTGCAGAAGGCTGACTAGGCCACGCCCACCCAGAAACTGGGCAGAGAATCCATTGCTAAAATCTTTGAAGACCATCCCTGTCTGAGACCAATGGATTTGGGGAAGCAGCAAGAACACTTACCCCTTGGGAATATCGCCCACAACACTAATCCCAAATTTGTTGTTCAGACTGGCACCATAGCAGATTGCCGTGGAGACAATAATCTGAAAAAAAGAAGGCAGGAAGGCAAAACATTCTTTAGTGATTTAGAGGTGGATCCTAGGTAGAGGCAGATGTAGGATCTCCTGCTTGGGCAGGGGGTTGGACCAGATGACCTGGAAGGTCCCTTCCAACTCTGTTAATCTGTAAAATGTAATGTTGCTCAGGAAGGGCACAGATGAAAGAATTTAACAGCGTGCAATGTCTCTAATGTGATGGCCTCATTCTTATCTGTTGGGCCAGAATTTCCCAAATGCCAGCTAGCATGAAGATCTCTAAAGGCCATTAGATTGAGGAAGGTTGGGCTAAGCGTTCCTCAATGCATAATAAGAGTGGAGGAGACTCAATCATTGCAGCACTCTAACCCTTTTCTTTTTGGTCTCAGAAATGGCGCACCAATGGCTGCTGACAACAGAGGCATTGCAGTGATCTCTCAGTTTGCAAAATCTGTCAGTTTTGCTTAATTTTTCATTTCGTATCATTTCGTTTTAATCTTAGGTTCTTTTTGAAAGAGTGTATAAATTGGTGAATTGTTGTTATGAAAAAATCAAACACAATTCTATTGTATTACAAGAATAATAACAAAAAAACATCATTGGCATTGGCAGTTTTGCTCAGACCAGCTTATAACGTGCCATGATATCTGTAAGTCCATCAAACATACACAGCTGCCTATCCCAAGTTTTTGGGAAGGACTCAATAGGTGGACAAAAATACAGTCTGAACAACCGGCTGATGGTGTGATGAATCATAGCAACAATAAAGCAGCAGAGTGTAAAATTAAACAAATATATTTTGGCAACTTAAATCTCATAAAGATATTTTTAAAACAGGAAATTACCTAAACTAAATAGCATTATGAGCCATGGTAGTGCAGTGGTTAGAGTGCAGTACTGCAGGCTACTTCTGCTGACTGCCGCTTGCCTGCAATTTGGCAGATCGAATCTCACCAGGCTCAAGGTTGACTCAGCCTTCCATCCTTCTGAGGTGGGTAAAATGAG
>JAPKID020005817.1:0-10935 GCA_026931265.2 Tropidonophis doriae | reverse complement strand
ATCTATCTATCTATCTATCTATCTATCTATCTATCTATCTATCTATCTATCTATCTATCTATCTATCTATCTGCATTTTATAATATCAAGAATAAAAGATGACAGACATGTTTTAGAGCAAACCTACAAATATCTAGTTTCCTTCAGGCTCCTTCCCTTAATATTTTCAGTAATATTGAAGCTACCGTGATTTAGATATTTATAATTCTCTAGAAATGCCAATGTTTTTGATAGAAAAATCATGACTTTGGAAAAACCAGTAATATGAAAGTGGCAGGGGAATCAACAATGCTGCAATGAAATATTTCTAAGGCAATTCATTTTTTAACAATTCTAGATAACAATTCATGTTATCTAGAATTCAATGAAAACTCACCACAAATGTAAATAAATTTTAATTCTAACTCTATTCTATCCTGAGTTACTGAAGGCATTTGACTATTCAGTATGGCTATCTAACATGTTGTTACAGGCACAGCAAATGACTTTGGGTAGCTTCCAGGTTTCAATATGCCCGGTGCCATCTAGCCAGGCCCTCCTAGTGTATTTAGCTTTGGCAGCCACTATTGTCTTTTTCCCCCATAGAACACCAGACTCTCGTTTGATCTGATGTAATATAGAAAAGAAAAAACGTACCTCCCAGAAATTTAACATTCAAAATGAAGAGTCCCACTGCTTTGCTGAATTGCAGAGTGGATCCTGCTATGACAAAACTTCAGGAACAGCACTCACAAATCTGAAGGGAGCTCTCTGCTTGAGGTAATCAATTATGCAAAGCAGAAATTGCACCAATCGATGATATTGTCTGCCTTGTCTAATTCAACAGTAATTGTATTCCCCAGAGTAAATAGGTACTTTAAAAATTATCAGGAATTTAAGCTGACCTACCTGAGAGACCTTTCTGACAACATCGTTGCCCACACCAAGACCCTGCACAAAGGAACGCACTGCAATAAAGGCCCTTGTTGCCTTGAGCTTCAGGTCCCTTGGAATCTCTCCAAATGGCTTATGCTGTTCCGAGTGCTTCACTATGCAGTCCATATATTCATCCGAAAGCTGGTACTGGGGATTCATCAACTTGAAGAGTCGCTCCAGTAGGTGAGTCCAAAATTCATTGAGGGCTTCTTCTAAATTGATGTTGGGACCTCGATAATAATGCCGCAGCTCACTATACAAGTCTTTGAAAAGCTTTACGTTCTGGAGATAAAGGTCTCCATACATACCAGGAAATGTGTCATAAACTGACTTTTCTGACTTGTTTAACAAATCCTGGAAGTAACCTGAAATCAAAAAAGTAGGAGAAACAGGTTACTAAAAGAATCTGGAATTTCTGGAATGAAATTAACCTGAATTAAAGACATCTTCAAATTAATTTATTACACCATTACTAAAAGAAAATGGAACAAAAAACTGGTATGCTTAGTGCACTTGTATCTTCAAGCATAGAAAATGAATACTTGGCAACTGCATTCTGTTATTTGACTGCATAGATGCAAAATCAGATTCACATTCAGAACTGTGAAATATTTCTCCCAAAAAACTCATGCCCAGAATAATACTTCTTCAATAGTCCCATGAATGTGTAAGACACAACACTACATGAATTCTCATTTATTGTATACTTGAAAATCAGACACTGATGAAATTTTAGCAAAAAATATCTATGTGAAATATGCCCAAACATATTTTTAGTGAAATGGTGACACACAACAATTATATTTCAATTTGATCATACTGATTAATTCCCAAGATAATATATGCAAACCACTATATAAATCAATATGATAAAAGGTCAAAGGGATTAAAATACTAAAAGGTTATTTCCCATGCTTCTGCTGCTGGCAGAAACATATGTGCATAAGCTTACCATCTTATTTAAGAGAATATATTAATAATAAATATAGTAGTTCTATGTATGAAGACTAAAAGGTTTCAATATTTGCTTTTGGTATTAAAAGAGGACATTTAGAAAATTATTTGACAACTTACTAAACCTTTTTGATTTAAAAGATACATGACAGATAGCATTGCTGAGACATTATTTCTTTTTAGATATCATTTGTGAATATTTATACTAACAATAACAGGTCATTAAATACTATAATACTTATTTATTTATTTATTTTTATTTATAATTAGACTTATATAACCGCCCCCTCTCCCCGAAGGGACTCGGGGCGGTGCACAGGAAGATTAAAAACATATACAAATATATATAAAATGTTAAAACTAATAAAGAATTATTTAAAAAAAAGTTTTCATTACTTTTCTTCCTGCATCTTTCAACCAGATTTGTAGAGCACGGTCCCTCAAACACAGGGCACTTTCAGATAGAACTCAGACTATTTTAGTGTCCATGCACAAACTTTTAAAACCATTGCACAGTCTTCCTCATGAAATTCTGCAAGATTTGGGCCAACTTTGCTGAAATGTCACTCACAAGACTTCAGCAACTTCAGCAGATTTCAGCAGATTTTTGTTCAAAATCTTAGCTCTTTGTCTGTGGTTGCATAAAGATATTTGGGACCATATCTGATTGTAAACATTTTAACAGCAGCTAGAATTGTATTTGCAAAAAACTGGAAAAATGAGAAAATACCAACACAGAAGGAAGTTATTCAAAAAATAATGGAAGGTGCTGAAATGAGTAAATTGACTTTTGAAATTAGAGAGCAAGAAGATAAACAATCTTACAAAGTATGGGACTTGTTTTACCACTGGCTAGATAAGAAGACATGGAAATGAAAAGTATTGGAGAAAATCTTTTAGCATTGTAATAGCAATTGTAGGAGAAAGGTGATGTTATAAAGACATTTTGATGTTAAATACATCAATGATGATGTGAGGAAACATTGGTATATACACGTATTGAATATTTTGAATACTTTGGTTAAAAATGAAGGATTGATGTTGGTGGCTGAATATATAATAATGAAAAAGTGTATATGTTGGATGATTTGAGATAGTATTTATAACAGAAAGCAACGATGTATAATTATAAACTGATGGAAACCTCCTGCGTATTTGTATTGTAAAACTAATAGAATGAGATAGGTGATTACGTAAAGTGATATTGTTATTAAATGGACAATTAAGGATGTATGAGAATAACTCCTGTTTAAAATGAAGGAATATTAACAGTAACTGAATATATGATGCATAAGGATAGTGATGTATTTATTTATGTTGGATCGATATTTAGTGACTGTATATATAATTGAAATATTGAAACACAAAAATCTTGTAACCCAACGACATGCTAGACGTAACTGATGAGGATGTTATAAATGTATTTGTTTTTGCATAAAAATAAAAAAAGCTTTCAATAAATAAATAAATAAATAAATAAATATGAGTCACTCGCCAAGCATCTGAGTTTTGACTATGTGATCATGTTAATTTTGCATCCGGTTCACTGATCATGCCAGGGCCTGCGCGGAGGCTTTGGGAGGACAAAAAATGCCCCCCTCTCCAAGTCTAGAAACCAGCCTGTTTCCAGCCTCTGGAGGGCCTCCAGAGTCCAGGGCTGGTTATTTTCACCCTCCCGTAGACTCGAGGAAAGCCTCTGGAGCCTGGGGAGGGTGAAAATGGCCCTTACCATGGTGCAGGAGGCCAAGTAGGCCATGCCCACCATGGCCCACCCACCCAGCAACCAGGCAGAGAACCAGTTACTAACATTTTTCAATCCCACTCCTGCTCATAAGTTACTTTTTTCAGTGCTCTTGTAACTTCAAATGGTCATTAAATGAACTGCTGTTGAGAACTATCTGTAGCGGCACTTCCTTGGAAAAGTCCAGTGTTTCATCATGGTAAGCAGCCAAGAGCAAAATATTAATCAGAAGGTAGATTGGGAATTGGGGGTGGGGTGTCAGAACACACGCCAGCCAATAAGAACAGAAACATTTGCATAAAATGGATTGAAGTGAATCAAACTGCTTACACCAGTGAGAAGAAGAAAATCCTTCTGATGCAAATAAATAAAATACGGAGGGAGATCCACCTTACCAGAAATCTAAAGGCAGGTTAAAAATGACATCATCTGTCTAGGCTCTCTCAAGATAACTGATCCTTCTTCTGGATTATGAAGGAAGTGCAGCTGAACCCCTAATTTTTATTTATTTATTTATTTAGTTTGTCAAACATGTAAAAGATAACAGGTATAAGTATAAAACGTAAGTATGAACACAGGAAATGGGTACAGATAAATGGAGACAGTAGGATAGGGATGGTAGGCACACTGGTGAGCTTATGCACACCCCTTACAATCCTTTTAGGAACAGGGTGAGATCAACAGTAGACAGTCTTAGATTAAAATTATGGGGTTTGGGGCTGTTGCAACAGTAGAGCATTCCAGACGTATTTTCTGCAATCGAGTTTGGAGCGGTTCACCTTGAGTTTGTATCTATTGTTGGCTTGTGTATTATTGTGGTTGAAGCTGAAGTAGTCATTGACAGGTAGGATGTTGTAGCGGATAATTTTGGATACTATGTTTAAGTCACATCATTGGTGGTGTAGTTCAAGGTTTTCCAAGCCCAAATTTTCAAGCCTGGTGGCATAAGGTATTCTACTGTGAGCAGAGGAGTGGAGTATTCTTCTCGTGAAATACCTCTGGACTCGCTCAATTGTATTAATATCCAATATACAGTGTGGATTCCAGGCAGATATTCGAGAATTGGTCTGTAGGTTTTGTATGCCCTAGTTAGCAGTACAATACTACCGGAGAAGAAGATTTTAAAGATTAGGTTGACAACTCTTTAAGTATAAGTATAATATTTATTGTCATTGTACTTAAATACAACGAACTTGGTTTTAACCTCACTGGTGCAAAATTATAGCAGAAACAAGAAAGGAAAGGAAAGGAAAAGAAAAAAACTAGCATGTGCATGGAGTGATTGTGGTTGTATTTAAAAGTCAGACAGCCCAAGGATAGAAACTATCTTTAAACCTATTTGTTTGGCTGGCTATATTTTGATGCCTTTTGCCTGATGGTAGAAATGCAAAGAGACACTGACCAGGGTGTGAATCATCTCTGAGTATCTTCCTTACTCTGCTAAAGCATTAATACATTATAAATGAGTGTATTAAACTGGGCTGTAGCAGTGGACAGGAAATTACACTTTAAAACAAAATAAGAATCATCAAAATATCCATATTTCTTCATTAAGGATGGATAGGAAAGATCTTGGTATTTGAGAAATCTAAATGGAAGAAACAGCATTATGAGGATTTTCACCCAACTCTACCTTAGAAAAATGTCCTCTGTGCTTGTTCCCAAATTGTTGGAAAGTCTGCTAAGCCTTCTCCACTTGGCTGCATCCAGTGCCAGTTCTCCTTGGCTTCGTGACATTGATAGGACCATTTTCAATGGCATGAGAGAAAGATGCCTCTTGCAAAGACACAAATTTGACATGGCACTCAGGAGATAATTGACGCAAAATGACATGTTCCGCCAAAGTCTTACAATGTTGCTAGCGGTCAAATCGACACAAACTGTCATATTCTGTCAAAGCTTCACAATATTGCTTATGGTCAGACCTATCTGCTTTGCCGTTACATGGCCAGGATTCTTTCTGGTTGCCAATATCAATCAATCTTCTTATTGCTTCACAAGGACAGCTGCTCAAGAGATTCCTTTGCATGTTACATGTGAGGACCACGCTCCTAATATCAGGAACTTCCACAATTTTGCTGCCTGAAATTGTGTTTTACTATTTCACAAAATAGCAGGGTAAGTCTCAAAGTCTTCTCTCCATTCCTAAGAGGTCTGTAAGGGATGTGCATAAGCGCACCGACGTGCCTACCGTCCTAGTCCTAACATCCCCATTTATTTGTATCCATTTCATGTGTTCATGTTCATGTTATCTGTTATCTTATACATGCTTGAAAAATAATAATAAATAAAATAAAATAAATAATGTATAATTTTGTCCGGTTCAAGGTCATAGACACAATAGTTTTAGTAGTATCCTAGACAACCCATGACCTGTTGGGTTATTATTTCAGTGACATTTCCTTACCTTATTCCTCTAAATCTCTGGTTAGTTCCTGCCAGCTTTCCAGAGGACTGAATATATAGCTAGACACATAAGAAAAACAATGACAGAGCTTCTAAAGTACTTTCTTCAATGAAAAAATTCTTAAAAATTCAGAGAAATATTCAAAGAAGTACCTGCCTTAAAAATAGACCTTGTTGAACAGTATAGGACAGTCAAATGTCAGCAGTTGGCCATAGGAAAATGTTATGACATTTTGTATCATAAAATTTCAATTTCACAGAAATCATGGGCATGTTGGATGCATTTTATAAGTTAGCTCATTTGAAGTATCTCAGTTGGCAAAGTTTCACCCTGTAATGCATTGCTTAAGCAATAGATAGAAAATAATCAAGGAAAGAAGCAACCTAGGACTAAAGACACAGTTAGAACAATAAATCAGGGGAACAACTTGCCTCCAGAACATATGGGTCCTCCAACACTGGAAGTTTTTAAGAGATTGGATTTGTCTGAAATGGTTGAGTGTTTCTTGTCTGAGCAGGGGATTGGACTAGAAGACTCCAAGGTCCCTTCCAATTCTGTTATTCTGTTTTGCCTAATAAAAAGGTTACAGGCACAAGAGTTTTACTAGTATATAAATAGGGGAAGCCAGACAAGTGAACTACCTATTCTTTTATTGTTAAGCAAAACTGCTTTTTAGAGGCAGCAGCAGTGTTGGGAATAGCCATTGTCTCTTGTTAACAAATAGAAGAATGTTGATAGGATTAGGCACATGCCCTTAATTGACTATGAAAGGTCTGCAGTTTTTATCCCAATTGCATTGTTGCCTCTTCCTTGTTAGTTTTGCATCAGACAATTGCACGTGGCTGGATCTCCATTGCCTCTAGCCAGTTTCATTCTTCCTTTAGTCAAGGAAGCAAAATGTTTTTCTTTTTGGCAAAGAGAGGATGGGAAAATTGGGGGGGAGAGGGGAATCATTTCCTTGGATGGTGTGGGATTATGCAAATGGAGAAACTGAGCATGTTCTATATTACATCCTCAGGAAAGATGTCCTAAAAACACATCTTCTTGAAGGAGTCGATTCAAAGTGGCTGCCTCTTTCTGACCATAATTAATGAATATATTTATTTATGAAGTGCTGCCAGCAACCCACAGCTCTGGAGCTGCATGTGGCTCTTTCATCCTTCTGTTGCAGCTCCCTATCACCAGTGGGCACCACAATTTTGAGATGACCTTCCGATTTGGGGAGGGGGAAGCACGGCATGCCAGGAAGAGATTCTATGGCAAGGAGAGGGTTTTCTGGTCGGCTCCACAATTGATAGGGCTTTCAGTGAGGAAGATAGAGAAAAAGGATGTGACGCTAGGAGGAGACTCTATGGTGGGGGAACTGGACTTCTGGTCAGTTCCAAAATTGAACGGGGGTTTCTGGTTAGGACCTTTGTGGCTCCTGGTGTTTTCTTTTCTGTGGGAAATGTGTCGAAATGGCTCTTTGAGTGTTTAAAGTTGTCGACTCCTGTTCTAGCATCTTCTGAAGTGGCTCCTTGTCTAAACTGCAGGTAGTCCTTGACTTATGGCCATATAGGAACTCAAAATTTCTGTTGCTAAGCAGGGCAGTAGTTAAGTGAGTTTTGCCCCATTTTTTTGTTAAGTAAATCACTGCAGCTGTTAAGTGAAATGTGCAGTTGTTAAGAGAATCTGGCTTCTCAGAAGCCAGTTGGGAATGTCACCAATGGTGATCACAGGACGCCAGGACAGTGCAACTGTCAGAAATACATGCCCGTCGCCAAGCGCCTGAATTATTATCACATGACATGGACTGCAACGGTCCTAAATGTGCAAAACAAGTCATAAGTTCAGTGCGAATGTCACTTTGGTCACTAAACAAATGGTTGTAAGTTGACTATCTATATTATCTAACTGCATTACTTATACATGGCATCTGTTGCCAAGGAAGCCAACTTCAAAGAAAGGTAAAATTGCTTCTAAAACAGTGGTTCCCAACATGGGGCCCATGTCCCACAAGGGGGCAATTGGATCTTTAATGGGGGCAATTTGAACCTTCTTTAAACCAAGTGAATGGCCTTTTAGGCTTCCTTCTTGTGAGTAGACTTCACATTTTGAGTAAAGTAAGAATTATAAGTCACTGGGGGGGGGGAATCAGGATTTTCGAGATGCTTAGGTGGGGCATGGCCAAAAAAATACTGAGAACCACTGTTCTAGATTGAGGGAGATGAACTTAATGACCTCACAAGTGTTAGCCAGCCAGAGTTATTTTCTTACTTTATTGCAAACTTCGCAGAAGTGTTTTCTGCCTATTAACCAGTTTGCAATCATTGCTGCCAAAGTAATTCCATCCGGGCCAGTCTCGTTACTCTACATTGTAGAGTGGACCCTGATGATGCTCCAGACCACCTGCAGCTGGAGCTTATTGAGCTGCAGTGTGACACTGAGTGTCGCAGTCGTCACCAACACCTCCCTCTTGTCAACATTTACCACCAGCTGGATAAAGGCAGGTCCCAGAGATTCGAACATTTGTTAAGAAAATGCTGATCTTGTTTGGTTCGACGTCCTTGTGCGAGAAAACATTCTCGGTTATGAACATTAACAAGAACCATACGAGGACATGACTAAGTGACTTTCACCTGTGTGAAAGTCATAGCTTGCGCATCAAAACCACTGTTTTTGAGCCAGACCTGGCCTATATAATGCAGTCGAGACCTCAGTATCACCCTTCCCATTTGTGCAGTTAAGTGACTTGTTTCGTCTTTCATAAAATAGTTCATTTGCATTTAATGTTAATGGTTCAAAAAATGTCAGGCTGAATGGTCTGCCCCACACATTTTCACCTCACCAAATCTGGCCCTTCTTGCAAAAAAAGTTTGGACACCCCCTCTCCACAAACATAAAACTTCATGCTCAGCCTTCACACAGTAATATTCTGATCATCTCCGGATGACACGAAGTTCAGCCTTTTAATCAGCACACCTGTTGTCTCCCACTCACTCCAACTGCTCTTCCCCAGGCGCAGGTTCCTAGCCAACCCCTTTTATTAAAAATCCATGCCTGTCTGCCACAGAGGAGAATAAACAAATTGTCAGCCTCTTGTAAGTTCATCATCACCTGCTCGCATTTGCTAGTCAAAACTACAGCAGGCAGACACAACAACTCATCACGTTCCTGCCGAGGGCTGTTTTCTAATAAAACCAACACCGTTGCAGCATTAAAAAATATGTCATTGTGATACCGGCACTTTTGTGTCCCATTTCACTTGATAGAAATGAAAAGCACGTTCAGTCTTTCCCATAGACAGTAGACAAAACTAGAGAAGTAGGCGGGAATGTTCTGTGCTCATTCTTCTCCCACTCCCCAAAATTCAATTGTTTTTTCCATGCCTAAGTGAGAGGTTCAGCCTTCCCTGGATTGTTTGGGGAAGATTATTTCTGTTAAGCTCTTCTTGCCTTCTTGCCCCCCCACTGCATAAGCACAAAATACAAGTCAGCCTCCCTCCCCAGAGGTGGGTTGCTCCCGGTTCGGCCCTGTTGGTAGTAGTGGCAGTGGGAGGCTCTGCCCACCTGCCCGGATGCTTCTGTGCATGAGCAAAAGCGTCACGCGCAGGAGCGAGCGCACGACGAGCAGGCCTGAACTAGTAGTAAAAAATTAGCAACCCACCTCTGCCCTTCCCCCAATGTACTGGAAAATTGGGGGGGGGGGGGAAATAAGAACCAACATTCTTATTTTTTTTATCACATTACCAAATAGGCAGTTGCCAAATGAAGTACAGGCAGGGTGAAATTCAGTAGCTTCTGACAGGTTCTGGAGAACCAGTAATGGAAATTTTGAGTAGTTTGAAGAACTGGTAAATACCACCTCTGGCTGGCCCCAGAGTGGGGTGGGAATGGGGATTTTGCAGTATATTTCCCCTGCCATGCCCACCAAGGCATTCCCACAGAAGCAGTAGTAAAAAAAAATGAATTTCACCACTGGGTATAGGCTATGTTGCAGACTCCAATCTCATAAATGTTCCCCACTACTCTCACCCCCAGTTAGTAAAGGTAAAGGTTCACCTCACACATATGTGCTAGTTGCTAGTTCTTTACTCTAGGGAGAGATGCTCATCTCTGTTTCAAAGCTGAAGAGCCAGCACTGTCCAAAGACATCTCCATCGTCGTGTGCTGGCATGACTATATGCCGAATGGCATGGAACGCTGTTATCTTCCCACCAAAGGTGGTTCCTATTTTTCTACTTGCATTTTTATATGCTTTTGAACTGCTAGGTTGGCAAAAGCTGGGACAAGTAACAGGAGCTCACTCCATTACGCAGTGCTAGGGATTCAAACAGCTGAACTGCCGACCTTTTTGATCAATAAGCTCAGCATCTTAGCCACTGTGACATCCCCATTTGTTTACCACCAAATATAAGAAAAAGTGGAGATACAACAATGAAAAGAATGTACAGGAAGTTCTTGGCTTATAAACACAATCGAATGCCAAATTTTTGTTGCTAAGTGAGACATTGTTAAGTAAAGCTTTATGAGCTTTCTCACCACAGTTGTGAAGTGAATCACTGCAGTTGTCATGCTAGTAACACTGTTGTAATGTGAATCTGGCTTTGTCATGATCCAGGGGACATTGCAATGATGCAGGAATATCGCAACCATCATAAACATGAGCCAGTTGCCAAATTTTAATAATGGGACTATGGGGAAGCTGTAAAGGTCGTAAGTATGAAAAATGGTCATAAGTCTCTGTTTTCAATGTTGTCGTAACTTCAAACAGTCGCTAAAATAATGGTTGCAAGTCGAGGACTACCTGTGGTATAAGCCAAGGGTGTGCAAAGTTTGCTCTTTTAAGACTGGTGGACTTCAACTCCAGAATTGGGAGCTGAAGAACGCATAGAGAGGGGCTCCTCCAGGTGCCATCATCCAGACAATGTCGGCTGGCG
>JAPKID020005816.1:0-10935 GCA_026931265.2 Tropidonophis doriae | reverse complement strand
TATCTGTTTTAAATATTTCCTTGTGCGCCGCCCCAAGTCCCGTGTGGAGATGGGGCGGGATATAAATTTAATAAAATTTAAAAAAAATTAATAGAAAATATCTGGGAGCACGTGATTTAATTAAGAATCACTATTTTTTCTGAAATATGGAGAGAAATGACAAAAAAAACCAGGGATACTTCTGGCACTTTAGCTCTTGCCACATTGTAACTTGGCTCTTTTCCTTGAATACTGTGGAATGGAATCTTTGAATCAGTGTCTGGGAAAATTTAAAGAAATTACAAAGAATATAAAGCACAGAAATATCCAGCACATCTAAGTTCCACTGTTAGCATAAAATTACAGGGAATCCCATCCTAATTAGCTCATCTAGAGATGCTTTTAGACAAAACATCTGTTGTACAACCACTTTGCCAAATCCGCAGTGTTTTATGGTGGGTTGAGAAATTACTGCTTTAGGATGTTAAACTACCTAAGTCTTTCCGTGACTTTTTTTTTATAATCAAAATCCAGTAAGAAAAGAAATTCCGAATACTTCTGTATTCTCTTGGTAAGCCACCTTTGTTGGAATTAACTGCTGGAAGAAGCCTTACAGTTGGCATAAAAACTCATCATCTCAATATACATGTATCTAAAACAGCTGTAGCTGCAGGATCCAAAACTTCACTTTACCTAATTTTAGACATTTATAAAGTAAATGGTTTAGTAATGAAATACTAAACACTTGTTTCCATCAAATCTTATCAATAATTCAGCTAAATTTAGACTCAACGCAGGTTTAAAACTAGTATTTTCCCCCCTCTGGTGAATGTAGCAAAACTGGAGAGCTTTCTTTCACTTGTTTCCTCACTAGTATTTCTGCACCAGCTGAAAGTTGCCAATTGAAAGCAGCATTGGTCATTAGGATGTATGACCTTCTGTATTAATAGAGCATAGACTGTCCATTTTGATTAGCAAAATCACTACCTTTAGTAAATGAATCAATGTAGATAGCTTTCTAAACAGTGTGTGTTTGTGTGTGTTTGAATTACGTCTATCTCACTTCACTACTTTATCCTTACATTTCAGACAGACAATGGGACCAGTAGCCTGTCAGGAGAAAACAAGCTTCTAAAAAATGTTGAATGGCAAAATCAAGAACAAGCAGCATTTTGTGATGCCATTACAAAGTAAGCAGCAATTTAAGTTAAATTCAGTCACTGTTATTAATGGAAATGTAATGTCAGGAGTCTGATAGCTCTTTTTCAAGTAATAAGTTTTATTACATGGCATAAGTTTTCATCAAGAAAGCTCATATATTTTACTAAAATGTGTCCAACCTGAAATGATTCCTACAAATTTCTGGTTTTTGTTACCACATTAACACAGTTCTTTTCCTACAATGAGTGGTAAGCCATGTGTGCCTTTTAAAGAAATTATCAGTACTGATTTTATACACTGGTTATAGAAATCTTTCTTCCTTTTCATATTTTTAGGTTTAGAACATTTTAACAATGAAGCTAGTCTTAGAAAGTTAATTAAATGTTTTGGTTCACTTATCACACTAAGCAAAGAGTAACATTGTATAATGTGGTCCTTTAGCACAACTAAATCTGTTGTTTACATATGTACAACATAGGTTGGACATGAGTGGCTGAATCAAAGTGAATAATTTACAATTGTGTGAGTTTATGCAATGTGCTATCTCTTTGCTTAAAATCACAGTACAAATGTTACAAGTCATGAAAAGGATAATTATTTCATACATCAAAAGCATCTCAGAAACCACCAATAGCCCTAATCCAACTCTTGGCATCACCACAAACCAACAAAATCCTTCCATACTAATGGTTAAAGTTGCTGGCCTAGAAACTAGGAGTTCTAGTTCTGCCTTAGGCATGAAAGCCGGATGAGTGACTTTGAGCCAGTCACTCTTTCTCAGGCCATCACTCACTTTTTGCTGTGGGAAAAATAGGAAGAGAAAAGTTCACCACCTTGAGTTACTTCTAAAGTTATAAAAGTGGGATATAAATCTAACAAATTACAGGTGTCATTTAAATATAATGAAAATTATTGTATAATACGCAATGTTAGAAAATTGCCAGAAACACATCCTGTCCAATCTTACATTGTGGAATGGTTGGACAAGATGACATATACTTTATAGGACATTTAGCCATGTGAAAACTTCAATCCCATTGAAGTTTATGACTATTTCAACAATTATTTGATTTTCATTTCAACAATATGGATAAAAAGAATTGAATGTAATGAATACATACCATTTAAATTTTATAGTTCAATGTGTAACTTAAATGTAAACAGTGCATGTGGGAAAAGTAAGTACATTTATGGCTGTCCCAAATACCTGAATTAGAATCAGATGCACCTGATTAGGTGGCAATGAGTAGAGCACCATTAGAAAGGATCTTGAAGAAACCAGACTTATTTAAACTAAATGCTTAGTTTGAGATGGTCTATTGCTAAAACATGCCTTATCACTAATAGATTGAAAGAGTTTTTGAAGCTCTCAGACACTTTATAAGTTTGGGGAAGATTTAAAAAGAGTACCAGTCATTCCACTGTCCAGAAGATTATCTACAAATGGAAAAGATTTCAAATAATTGCCGACTTGCCCAGGGTAGGCTGTCCCAATAAATTCAGCCCAAGAGTAGAATGCAAGTTCCTGAAACAAATTTCCGAGAACCCTAGAATTTTATCATGGGAGCTATGGTAACTTTTGTCACTAATGATGTCAGGGTACATGAGTCTACCATTAGAAAGAAGCTGCAAAAATTAGATTGCAGGTGTGCCAGGAGGAAATCTCAGAAAAAACTTCGGGACCAGACTAAAGTTTTGTCATGAACATCTGAGGCAGAGACCAGGACGTGTGGAACAATGTGCTCTGGACTAAAGAAGCAAAGATACCAGAAGTCATGTCTGACAAAACAAAAGAGGACATTTGATCATAAAAACCGATATCAAAAGGATGATAGTGGAAATGTTACAGTTTGGGTCTGCTTTTCTGAATCGGGCACCGGGCAGCTCACAACACAGAATTTGCTACAAATTCTTCAGAGGGTGCCTCAGGATAATGTGAGACCATCTGTCAGAAGATTGAAGTTCAACTCAAAGTGGACTTTGTAGCATGACAGTGACTAATTGTTCCAGCACATCCACCAAGGAATAGCTAAAGTGATAGAGAAAGAAAGAAATGGAGGGGCTTGGAATGGCCATTAAAGCCTGCATCTAAATCCCATCATGATGCTATGCAGTGACACTACACAGCTGAAAAACATTATTAGCATGGAAGAGTGGTGATGAAATCTTCCCAATCAATGTCAGAGACCCTTAGGTCTTTATAAGAAATACCTATCTGGTTATTTTCTGCTAGGCATATCACTTAATTTTTTGCTTGAATTGTTTTTCTTTCTTTTTTTAATCACACCATCATTGCCATTATATCCTGTTTGAAAGAATATAAAATACTGATATGTGGACCTGTATTAAAAATGAAAAAAACCTTTGCTCTGATGCTGCATATGTTTTCATATCTGCATAACCAGCCAATGGGATTTCTTGGTGTCAAAGTACTTATGATGTTACCTAAATTGGAAATTAAATGGGAGAAGAAAGCCAATTTTGGAGAACAGCAAGAACCCGACAATTGAATCCTGAGCTACTTATGTTCTTCACTTTTGTAATATCGTATTTTGCTAATGTAGCCTCTGAATGTTATTTTTGACCTGGGTGGATATTTGAAGGGGTAATTTAAACAGGAGATGTTTTGAAGAAAGATGAATTAGTCTCAGCCCCAGCATTGGAGTTAGTATAATTAATATAGAATACATTGCAATTTTTCTATAAAGTATTATCTTAATATACTCTTCCAGCCCTCAGCTGAAGTATACCTGGGAATGAAAGTAATAAGATAACATTACATAATTGTTGTGAGTTATTTCTTCAGCTTTAGCCTGTCCTCCAGGTTATTACATCTAGATTACATGCGAGAGTATTCTAAATCTCTTAAAGACTAGCTACATTATTTGGTAGAAGCCATTCTTATCCAATTGGGGCCTTTTTTAGTCTGCAATTTGTGGAACAGGAATTATGTTAACTTTGAAAGTTGGAGGAACTTTTCATTGTGACATGTGAAATAAGAAGCTAAGCCAGAAATTAATTCAGCTTTTTCAGGCTTGGAAGTAGAACTGGCCATACGAAACCATTCCTTTCATGAGCAGATTATAAATGGGTCTCTTCTCTTTCCAAACCTTTCTGTCTTTTTCAAAGTTCTTTCATTTTTGAACAGCCAGTCAACATTCTTGCCACTAAGCAAAGAGTCATCAATTGCTAATTGAAGGAAACAGATGATTTTATCTCTCCCTCCCAATTATTTTCTTTTTTTTTAAATTGTCCTTTTGCATACTTCGTGCTTCCTTCTAGCCTGATGATATTTCCCTCATTTGCATGAAAGACACTTGTTTGGCTGCACAAGTATATAGGAGGGAAGGAGATAGGAAAAAAAGTGACCCAAAAATATCTGTAGTTTATTTCAGAATTACTAGGTTTACACAGATCAGTTTAAAAACTATTTTGAAAGATGAAATTGATGGATGATTTAAGATGATTAAAATATTAAACCTGTCAGAGTATGTGTGTTTAACAGAGTAGATAAATAATTTAAAGAAAAATAGATTAGCTAAATACAGGTAGTCCTCGTCTTATGACCACAATTAAGCACAAAATTTTTATTGATAAGTGTACATTTGTTAAGTGAATTATGCACCATTTTATGACCATTCTTACCTCAGTTAAATGAATCACTGCGGTTGATAAGTTAGTAACTTGGTTGTTAAGTGAATCTGGCTTTCGCGTTGACTTTGCTTGTTAGAAGGTCGCAAAAGGGAATCACATGACCTTGGGACATAGCAACGGTCATAAATATGAACCAATTGCCAAGCATCTGAATTTTGATCACTTGATCATGAGGATGCTGCAAAGGTCATAACTGAAAAACAGTCATAAGTCACTTTTTTCAGTGCCATTGAAACTTTGGACAGCCACTAAATGAACTGTTGCAAGTTGAGGACTACCTGTAAATCTAAGGATTTTTAATTCAGAAGCTGCATTGATTGCAACGGAAAGCTTGAATAATCATGCTTCAATTTGCAATTTGATGTCCTTTGCGTTGCTTTATGTTCTTAAGTTTGTTACTCCAGGGATCATTGTAACTCCATTTATAAACATGTCATTTACAGATTAAGGACCAAGTTTCCTCATACCAAGCATGATACAAACTTGGGTTTCGTGTTGAGTCCAGTCATGTTGCAAAGAAATGTAAGTGGAGAGAACACCAGCATCAAGATTTCAATAGAAATTGGGGGTTCTCAACAGCCAGTAACATTCACATGTGATGGTAAGTGCATTTTTATTTTTATATATTTCAGTAGATTGAAAAATTGTCAAAATAATGTTAGTAATGAATTATACTCTTGAGGATAGTCTTTAATTCACAACCACAATTGAGCCCTGAATTTTGGTTGTACGTTATTGTAGTTGTTAATAGGGTCAGCACATGAATTGGCTCAACTTTACAATTACATCATGGCTTTTGTAGGCAAGGTCATTGATCGTGCGGATTGTTAAGTGAAAAGTTGGGGTGCCTCGGGTTGGATGAGTCCCTGAGAATCCTAAAACAGGTCACATGCAAATTATAGGGGTTTTTCAGTGTGCATGGGCACAGGGAGACAACTGGAGGAGGTGGGGACAGAACTTGGTACTTAATATGTTATTTATTTTAGAAGTGTAACATGTATGTTCTAATGTATTGATTAAAGGTAATGTGATTAACTTTAATCACATAATTGTAATTGATTAACGATAATTGTAATTGTAATTGATTGAAGATAATGTGACATCCTTCCAAGGGGAATCTAAATAGGCTAAATGTGACCTTTGGGTGCCAATCATTTTTTTTTCTAATTAGCATCTAGGAGACAAAGCTGATGTTTTAAGAAGACTGAGGCTACTAATTCTATGGTTCAGCCGGATTGGACGAACCAGTAGTGGCGACGGCAGGAGGCTCCGCTCACTCACCTGGATGCTTTTGTGCATGCGCAGAAGCAGCGCATGCACACTAGCAAACCATGCACTGGAAACTGACTATCTGATCCATCCCCTTGAGACTCAAGGTCAGGGAATGTTCAAGAAAGCCTAGAGATTTAAGGAAGGAAGGAATTACAAAGATAATGCAAAATCAAAATAAATCTTAAATGTTTGAGCTATCGTTATCTTGGTTTGGTCCCCAATTCTCCTTTTTAATTGTGTTCCCTCCCTATAAAAATCACAATTTGTCTTAATTGTAAATTGAGGTAGAAGAATACAGAAAATTCTCCTTTAGAAAAGTTCACAATTTTAAGAAAAAATTCATAAAAGAGTCTGACCGTAGTATTCTTTCGACAGGCCTCATTGGGTTTTTCATTGCTTTTGGTATCGCAATGGGCAAGATGGGAGAACAAGCCAAGATGATGGTGGATTTCTTCAATATCTTGAATGAGATTGTAATGAAATTAGTAATTATGATCATGTGGTAAGTTAAAGTCGTCATCTTCTAGATACTCCAAACCTTGTTCTATTTTGGAGATCATTTGGAATTTGATCAGCAGTAATACAGAGAACTTTGTTGGGTCAAGCCAAAAGTATATACAGTATAATCTAGGAGTCTGGACTACAAATATATCTAGGAATTTCACAAGCAGGTCATGATGATGATAACATCTTCCATCCGTGATTCCTAGCTAATGACAATGAAATCATGTTGCCTTTGATTTTGGAGGTCATGGAGAACCAGATACTGTTAGCCTGCCAAAATGTTTGCATTGATGTATTTTATTATATTGAATTGAAACTACAATCTTTTTGTCTTTTTTTGGTTCTGCTTTCCAATTTTATTTCTCTTTCATTGTACAAAGCACTTAGAGAAGAACACAGAGAGGAATTATGGTTTCTTTTTACAATAAGTAAGCAGACAGAAGTCTGTGCGAGGGTGGATTGGGTTCATTAAAAGGTGAATGTGGGCTATAGAGCTACATCATGCCACACTATACAACATTAGTTCATTATAGAATCCCAGTAGACTATTGTTTCATTCTTCCTCACTTCATTCTTGATTAGCAGCATCTTGGAAGATGATTAGTAGCTGTGAGCTTGGTTTATATATTGGGGAAAAATCAGTCTACTTTTCATTTAAAATGTATCCAATTTGACTTTGTTCCAATTCAAAGAAAGATTCAGGAAGTCATATGCTGTACCTCTTACTGAGGAGCATGGAAAACCCACATCTGGTAGCTGCTGTGTTGTAGCAACGCCTCTTCCTCTTCAGAACAAAGGAATAGATTCAAGGATTTTGTAACTAGATTTTATTACATTTATTTGCATTTGAACTGAGTTATATAGCTGTGTCTGCTTATGGCAGCCTTTTGAATCATTGAATTGTACAGAATCTTTGGGGTTGTTGTTTTTCAGCTCCCTTTGGAGCTCCCTTTGGAGCTCCTTCTTCATCTTTGGGAAGCTGTAGAAACAGTCCATAGCACTTGATTCATGTCATGGTCCAGCAAAATCGAATACTTGAGTTACTGTGTGATGCTCCAGTTTTTTCCCGTATCAAAACTGGATCTTTGCATCACAGTTATTCCCATAAACTGTTTAGGATACATTCTAAGCTGCTAATAGTGATTCCATAGCTTCTAATGTCACCATTATAGGGTTTTTACTCATTAATCTTGTTTATTTATGTAGGCAAAACATTTATTGTATGGAGATAAACTGTTTTCATATCTAAAAGGTACTTGCTGTCCAGTTATTTATGACTGTTATCTGAGAAAATGGTCCATACTTATCAACAGATTAAGTGATTTGTAAAACTCTCATGAACACTATAAAAACATAAAACAACGATGAACATTCAATAAAGATTCCTTGAAACCAGATTGGAAGGATTATCCTCAGTGAATATTTCAGTAAGGAGTTGGAAACAGTGCTTCAAAGAACATAGTTGAGAAGTTTATAGATTACTAGGATTCTTCATTGAAGGATCAGTTGTAAATCCATAGTTTCAGTTTAGTTTATGGTAAAATAGTGAGGATGTGACGCGTAAGGGCATTCATGAAATTCCAACCTCCAGAATACTGACTTAAATTGTAATAAAAGTATTAGTCTCTAAATGACACAGTTTTATTGCCATCAAAAACTATTACAGCTGCTCTTCTATAATTAGTTATAAAGATCTAAAGTAAATATTTCCCTACTGATACTAGAAGAATGCAAGTGAACAAGAAGAATATATAAAGAGATAAGTAGATTGAACATTTTGAGTTTAATTTTCTCATTCACAGCATTATATTAGGCAAAATTATACAGACTTTATCCTTAGCAAGCATATAAGCAACAATGAAGCAGAGTGTGTAAGTTCAAGATTTCTGAAAGTGAAATAAAATTCTAATTATAAAAGGGAAACTTTCCTGAGTTTTGCTTTTAATGCATTTGATTATTACTAGGTTGATACCTGTAATTCTGTTCCACATTTTTAATTTATTTCTTCTAGGTATTCTCCATTGGGCATTGCATGCCTCATTTGTGGAAAAATCATTGCAATCAAGGATTTGGAAGTAGTTGCTCGACAGCTTGGCATGTACATGGTAACCGTGATTGTAGGTCTTCTCATCCATGGAGGGATTTTTTTGCCTCTGTTGTATTTTGTAATTACGAGAAAAAATCCCTTCTCATTTTTTGCTGGGATCTTTCAAGCATGGATCACTGCTCTAGGCACAGCTTCAAGGTATTTAATAGAAAATGATGATACTCGCTAGGGATGTATCTGTCCTTTGACAGGACTACCTTTTAACTAAAATGGGCGGGAAATTCAATATCATGATAAAGAATTGTGTCCTGAATCATTTTTCTCCACGGCTACTGCTTGCCAACTGGACAATTGCAGACTGAGGCTATCAGAAAGCTTTATTAGTGTAAAAAGCATCCCAAAAGCAGAAGTCAAAGAATTTGGCCACCAAAACTGGGTTCAGTCTGATTTATATTGATAAAAGACATTCGGATGGACCTATTGTACTTTGATCTAGATTTCTCTGAATACTCTTCTTTTTCTTTGGAGTTAAAGGTAGCTAGATTGTCACTTTTACATAAATATGTTTTCTTTTTAAGTGTCCAGAGTCCATTGACTGGGTGATACAAAAATGGTGCAGACAAACAATTAAACATATAAATACATAAGCATACATACGTATGTGCAGAATAATGACAAGGGGGTCAACAATTTCAAAGTCTTGCAGGACAAACCTATTTGTATGAGTTCAAGAACATAAAACAGCCAATCATCTTTATAAGTCTCTTCTTTGGAATGAATGCCTAGAAAGTGGCATATAGAGACAAAATTAGAAATGCAGAAATAAAACAAACTATTTCATGACTCATGATACTGTCTCCATAAGATCTTATTACAGTGCTTATGTAGATAGGAGCGACTAGTTTGTACCGGGTCCTGAAAATAATACATGGCCCCTATCTTTATCTTTATTCTCGGTGTATTGTTTCTGTCCTTTGTGACTAATTGTAGTCTACTCTACTCTAATTCTAGTCTGTTCTATACTATTCTAAGTGGGTTCAGCTAGTCAAACGAAGACAAGGACTAGGAATGGCATAAAAGTCATCCAATATTTGAGGGACTGCCACAGAGAAGAGGGGACAGATCTATTCTCCAAAGCACCTGAGGACAGGACAAGAAGTAATAGATGGAATTATCCAACAGAGATCCAACCTAGAATTAAGGAGAAATTCCCTGTCAGTGAAAACAATAAATCAGTAAAACGGCTTGCCTCCAGAGCTTGTAAATGCTCCAGCTTTTAAAGAAGAAATTGGATGGCCATCTGTCTGGAATGGTATATGTTTATTCGCTTTGCCAGGGTATTGGATTAGAAGACCTCTAAGGTCCTTTTCAACTCTATTCTGTGTTCTATGTTTTCCCTTGAGCCTTATTTTCTATTCTGTCTCGTGTATAATTACTTACAGTAGGTAGCTACAAGAGAGATAGGAAATATGACTGTTTTGGTTTCTCAGAGTTCTTCATTTCTGCAAATCTGCCAGGCTTGGTTCATCAGACTGGAAAATATTTTTCAGAAGATGGACAGTTAACTGCACATTTCTTCAAAATATAATACAAACACATTCATGTTATTTTCAAGTTCTTTTATGTGTGACAAACATGCATCAATGTAGACAGATGCTTTCCCTAATTTTTAAAATAAGTAAACTTCATGCACTAATTTAAAAGCTATGAATATTGAATCAGAACTCTTTTGGTTCATCTGTTGTCCTAAACATGTAAACATTTGTCCAAGTGAGTTTGAATAACAAGATATTTTTCCATCTTCTTTAGCTGCTTATTGGAAAATACTGTTATTATCAAAGCAAAGTATTTCTTTTAGGCAGTAGAGGGGTTAATCATTTCATGGTTGGAGCATGTTTATGAGTTATTTGGATCTCCATAATGTCCGCTGTGAATTTTTTCCTTTCCAATATAATCAGAAGAGATAACAGAATATGGAGGTAGGAATGCATATGGAATAAATATTAGATAGATCATTTTTAACCGTTCTTGTTTTAGAAGTAAAGCTAATTATCAGCACATTACTTCAATTTTGTTTATGTTCCTTATAAAAAGAATATGTGGGTAACGGGAGGAAAAACTAGATACCAAAATCCATGATGATTTGTCCATGTTGAAATGGTGCCAAATAAACTGAACACTAGATAATGAATGTAGCTGCTGCCAACCCTACCTCCTGATTGGCATTTTTGCTTATTTAACCTGCTGTGGCCTAGAGGTGGAGCTCTCGCCTCCCAATCAGGAGGTTGTGAGTTCAATCCTAGGTAGAGGCAGATGTA